>JASWJB010000278.1:0-59818 GCA_032433595.1 Conoideocrella luteorostrata
GGGGTGGTTCTTCGTGCACTCATACGCTGCGTGTGGGAGGCAAGAAAGGGACGGCGGGCCGCGATGGATCGACTTGTTCGGCAGCGATTTGCTGAGTGACTTGGTCTGGTCGCACTGTATCGTTGTACACGGAGTAACTGCGTATTAAGATCTGGGAGCGGATTTGCGGCAGTCTTGCTGGTTCACTTTTCAGTTGAGAAAGGAGGCGGTCACAAGCCAACCACAGCTTCGTCCTCATGTCGTGTTGATGTTGTGTTCCGCCGTCAAGCTCAGTTGATATCAAGCAAGCAAGCGTGCTTTGTATTGTACTACCACCACCGTGCGGCTGGGCCGGAGAATTATGGGAAGACAAGGATGGCTGGCTTGGCAGGTCTCTACCTATTAACTTGACGTACTTTATTTTCATTTTTGTCTTTGGTAACATTTTCGGGGCTGTTGGCGAGAGGAATAGGATTAGATATATAACTGTCAATTTATCACCATTTACGAAACAGAGCATGATGCTCGGGTGCAGAGGGGGTGATTCCCACACTGTAGAGTATACGAAAGAAGCCTTGTTCCGTGGTTCTGCTGCTGCTTCAAAGTGTCCAACTGTCAAGCATGACACCAATTCGACAGGCCTGAAGTCGCCGTCTGTTGGAGGGGGGCATTAAGCTAGATATAGCCTTGTTTTTGATGACAACATGCGTCGTGCGGGTTTCTGATTGAACAATGGTGCAGGCCGGTGAGCAAGGGCCATCCCATGCAACGGGTACTTGCATGGCGAGCGGGCGTACGCCGTGCATAGATGATGCAGTGCGTTGAGTAATACAATACAACAAACAGGCAACGTATCCCGTCTTCGACTCAAGGGGGCAGTCAGGGTATAAGTACTTAAGTATCGGGGGGAACGATCGAACGAGGTAATTCCGCCGCAACAGCGCAGCAAACAGGAGGCATTGCGGGGATTCCAAAGTACTCGGATACTTATCAAGTGTTACTAAAGGAAATACTTTAATGCAAAGGCGGCGAGGCAAGGAATGCCCACTGATTAATGTTGTACTCGCCCAGCTTGACTGGCCGTTGGTGCTGTCGAGTCCGGCCCCTCCGATGTGCAACTTGTCGTGAAGGAAGAGGTCCTAATTTAGGTAAACGCCGCCAACCCTTCCTTCCTTCCACGAGTCCAACCACTCCGTCCTAGTAGTTATACTACCAAAGATCCGTACGGACTAATTAATTAATACGCAACCGACATGGAGTGCTCTATTTGCTTCTTCTGTTCCTTATTGTATTTCCATCGAAACCGCGCTGCCGCCCTCCGCACCGCTCTGCCCACTTACACTGTGCAGCCAGCAATGTCTGCAGGGTATCACGATACCGCAATCCGGCAATGAATGACCGCCGCCAAGCTGGTGACACTCGTTCACTAGTTATTCCCGCTTAGGAGAAGCCAAGCCAGACCCCTCAAACTGGTCAGACGCCACGTCCATGAAATTGTGTACGGAGTACTCCGTAGGCGCTAATCAACTCGTTCTGTATTGTACCGAGTTGAGTACTCCGTAGAGTGATTTCAAATGATGAGAGAAAGATCCCGTATCTTGTCCTGATCTCACTAGAGGGACAAGCCGACAAAAGTGACCCCGCCCACCAAACCTTTCAACTTCTAAACCACTGAGCCGTGGCGGCCAACGCGGCCTAATATCTCAATAAATTTACGGAGTTCGCCGTACGCGAATGAAGATTTGACGTGTAGAACTGCTAATGAGGCGCGACGAACCAACTATCATCTCTTGTGCCATCCGGCGACATCGCGCTAACTAGTTAGTTGGTCATTCAAACCACGGCTAGCTCCAATATCTATACCCAAACGACCTAATATATTGTTCGAAGTACGTCGAGCCGCTTGTTCCAGAACAGACTGCAACTAGCAAAGACACTAGTGTAGCTGACTATAGAGGGCAGACTTGAGCGATCATTTTACTATAACGGGCACGGCACAAAATAGACGTTGCCTCCAAGCCGTCCCATCCGGTTGGCGTTTCGAGTTTGCAAGCAGTCATCTCGTTGAAAATGTTGGTCACCAGAGCCTGAGGTCGGTTGACAGGGCTACGATCTGTCCCAAAGCATCACGCGTAAGATGAACTCGAAAGTTGTAGCTCAAAACTGCACAGGTTCAGACGAGGCGATCTATCTAGAGACGTCTCTTTCGGTCAGACCGCATAGGTTGATGGACCGAGTATCAATCAGAACATTGGGAAAGATACGCACACCCAAGAATGCAGTGACTGAATCTTGCCTTTTTTTTTGTCTTTCTCCTTTGCATCTGCTGAGTTTAATAGAAAGCGTTTTGCACATGGCATGCCTGTCGCCGGAACAAGATCTTATCTACGGGAGTTGGGATTGAATCTCCACTTGAGATCTCCAATGCTCTCTACTCCGTAACCCTCCTCGACTTCTCAGTGGACGGAACTCGTCCGACGGCAGTTACCCTGGGAGACCGGTGGCTTTTCGTCTCGCCCGCTCCCGTCCTGCGCCACCAGAACTTTGTTGGCCAAGATGCAGCGTCCTGAAGGAGAGGTCGAATCAATTGGGCAATGGGCCACGGCATCAACAACAAACAACAACAGACACAGAGCCCAGGCCGTCCTGAACAGAGATGCTCTGCACCATCCCCGTTCGCGTTGTGTCGGTCGGTGGCAGCGCGGAGTAACACCTCCGTTGCTCTCCTGGGAATTTGCTCGTCTCTCCGGATAGTCGACTGACAGGGGGTTCTCATTTCAAGCAGCTCCTGTGCCGGAGAATTGACCGGGTACAATCGACTAGACATAATAGAATGCCGGCCCTAAAGCACATCGCGGACATACTGAATAGTAATATGTGGCGGCCATGACCCCAGCGCTAAGCAACGCTACCGTCGCAAGAATGCTCTTAAACCAGGAGGTCAGCGTCTTCCAAATCCGAGTGGTCATATCATCATATCATCTTCCGTTGATCTTGGACGAAATGGTGTTCGCTCTGCAAATGTATATGTCCCTGTCAAGCTGGAACGACACCGATCAACACCCAAATCTGGCATGCATGTAAAGTAAATAGAGTCGATGCATCCACTGCAGCTCCAGCCAGTCGCTTGGGGAAACTCACAGCTATGACTAGCTGTGCTCCCCAAACAAAAATCACTCACCATGCCAATATACCTTTAGAGAGCAGGGGGAGGCAGGTCTGGCCTACCAAGAGGTAAATAATTCGCGATTGATAAGCTGGAATTCATTTTCTTTTCCTTTCCTTTTTTTGGTTTCTCTGCAGGAGAAAATTCGTCCCTCGATCCTCCTTTTAGACTATTCGAACAAATTAGCAGTGTAGGATTCCTCCGTCATACCGTAATAGTGTGCCTGCATCACGGCCACATAGAATAGGACCGAAAGGGCCATTGCAAGGATGTCGAGTCATCCATGCCCAGCCGGATGATACTTCACGTGCTTTATCGTCCGGTTTCGCTATCCACGCACTCATGAGCAATTATACTCTTTGGAGTAATACGGCATGATACCCGGGTTATTCCAGGTAATTCCACTTTATTCCAGGATAGTCCAAGTCAGTCCAGGGAAGCGGTGAACTGGTCATCACTGCCATCGATCAAGCGGACTACTCCGTCATCCATCCAACATACCCAATCAAAACTAATGTCCAGGATTAATTTAAGATTTAAAAGATAATGGAGACCAGGTGGAGCGCGTGACTTGATTGCTTCCTGCTTCTTGCAGCACCGTGGCCCATCCGAGCGGAAAATGCAATATCCAGTACGGAGTACGGATCAAGCTATTATTGCGAATGAATGGCTGACTTATTAATCGCAATGCTGTATTACGCGTCGTTGCATTGCGGCATCGCAAAATATTACATGCCCTCTGCATGGACGAGCAAAGGTTATTCTAGAAAGGCTTATCTATCTTCAAAACCAGCCTTCGACACTTGTAGTTATTGTGGTCGCAGAACCGGCTACACTAATTTGTTTGTTTGTGGTTGGTTGGCATTAATTCTAAGCGCAAAATTTCATGGGAATACGGAAATCCTGCAACTAGCCTACGGAACAGTCCGTCTCTTTGAACAACTTTGCCAGCATCAGTGATATATGTTACGAGATCCACATATTCTGTCATGTCGCAAAAAGAAGGCTATCATATGCTATGCGTGATTGGGCGGCTATTCTAAAGGTTCAGGTCAAAACATCCAATTGGAAGACAAGCCGTGATTAAACTCACCTCAACTTTCGGCAGGGGCGGCTCACGAATTAAGAAGCGTTGGCATGGTCTGAGAATGACAAGTGACGACACGTAGGCAATGCGATGGGTAAGGTATTGGATTGCTCAGCGAACCCGGTAAGGGTCTTCTCGGTCCCCTGTTTGATCAATTGCTCCGCTCACAACGCCCATGAGTCAGTATGTGTGCTTAGTCGCTGGTTTCGTACGAGGGGCTCGTTCGAGATAAACCTTGTTATTATCAACAATGTCATGTTCGTATATACTAGTACAATGAAACCGGTGAAGAGACAGTCGTTCGAGAAAGCTCTTGCCTGTACAATCAATGTCGTACTAGTATTGTATATAGTACATAATATGACAGGGTGAGACGAAGATATGGCACGGAGTGAATTACACTACGGCCATAACTCGGTTTCTTCCCATGACATACCACCATTCAGCTTGTAATTCCATCGTTGTCCTTTCTTGGGATTAGAAAGATCAACTCGATCCACATCCTCTGGTACAATCACCAGAACCCGAAAATTCTTCCTGGCAATCGCATCCTCTAAATCTTCAACTTCTCGTCCAAGAACGTAACCCTGTTCAGGTGCCTGCGTGATGGGCGTTCCTGGCGGAGGGTTCCGGAAAGTACCTCTCATGAGTGGGTTTAGGTTGCCAAAATGCGCTGTCAACTCACGACTCCAGCTCCATGGGCCAATGTCTCCAACTTTTCGCATATGTGGCGTGAGAGCATTCCTCACAGATGCTGCTTGCTCAGAGTCGATGTCAGGCCCAATCATGAATATGCGGCCCTTGAGACGCCATTGAGTCATGGATTCTGTGGCCCAAAACACTGCTTCAATGGGGCCGCCCATGCTAGACGACTTGCTTCCTGTTGGGAACATTTCGGATACTTTCTCCATGCGGGCATCCGTCGTGATGGTTGGGAGTTCGGTATCGTAGCTATTGGGATTCAGAGAAGCTGGATTCTTGCTGTTGGGTGGTAGAGAAGCCCACATCCCCCTGTACACTACGGTGCGGGCCCTGGGCACAAACTGAGGCGACTGGGTAGATTGTGAGGCTGGGGATACCTGATGAAGAGAGCTCAGCGTGAACGTGGGTGACTTCATCGACTGCATATCCGATACAAAGGGGTCACGCCAGGGAGCGGCTGGTATTTTCGGTTGAGATGACATGGTGCGCCGAAGATGATGACCTAGATGCTGTATTCTTCTGCTTGCCGGCCTCATTAGATGAGCCTCGTGTTGCAGGTTTACTATAAGGATGTGAAGCCTATTGCAGTATTGTACTCTCATGCACCGCGTAAGGCGTCAGCCAAGTCCGACCCGGAACTGGCTCCTAGGCCCTACCCCACTCTGCCGAGATGACGTGGGTTAATGATTCATGACGCCTGGCAAGGGGGAACGGCGAGAGAGCAATGAAGCCGGGCATGCACTCCTAGTTACCGTACAATGTATGGCCGGTGTCCTGGTAAGCAGCAAAGGTTGCGAGCAGATGGGATTATTCCCGGGCGAGTTTTCCCTCAACGTTCGTTGCTGTTCAATGATTTCCCATAACATTCTGGTGCGGCAGGGAGAGATGACATACCCCAAGCTAGGTCCATTTTATTATTGAGAGGCTGTCCAATCGTGCAATAAACCCGGGAGAAATGCTAGTTCTGAAACGGATCTCGCAAGGCAAATCCACTCATTGTAGAAGATATCACGAATTTGCATAACAACGTTTGTAAGAAACGATAATCGCCGTGGTCTCCACAGCTCTTTGGTGTGACAGGCAGTCCGTTGATGCCGAGAAAATACTCCGAAAGGGCCCGGAGTAGAAATCCATGCGGATTACAACCAGAGTCACGTTGTCAGTGGGACGTGAAGTAAAACAAAACATCAAACCGATCAATTGCAAGAAGTTTGCGAGTCAAAACGCATGTAAAATACGAAACCTTGATTATAACGAGCTTCCGAGATCATCTGTCGTCTGAGATTATACCGCGGAAGTGTCTCCTAGGAAATGCTGAGTCCGTGCCAAGACAAATTAACGTTAGGGTACGACCGGCTATCGCGACTCCACGTTGACATTCCATGTGGAAATCGGGTTAACTAAGCAAGATCCCGGATGTGAGCCAAAGTTTAGTGCCTAGGTACATGTGCTCTATCATAAGGCGGATATTCGCGGTAGGATGGATACATTGAAGTATCATTGTAAGATTTGATCGTAAGATAGGCTTTCAGCCAAGACATATGCCGTACAGCAATCCACCTTGGGAGTGATAATAACGACTCACGATCGGACACTAATTCTGGGTCGAGCGCTTAAATCGCCGGAGCACATGGTATGTGCGCCATGATTGACATCAGCGGGGACTCGGTCAATCTCATTCGTCTTGAGTTGATTGCGACATTCGCGCGGGTGGGTGCCAGGGCCTGTTTTCAGTGCTACTCCCTAGTCATGAACAGAGTAGCAGCCGAGAGTAGCAATCGCAGATCTTTCCAGCAGTGCATTTTCAAGAAGACAGTAGTTAGTTACTGGGCACTACTGGCACGTTCATGTTGCAAGATGTGGTGCTCCGTAGTTACATGCAGACTCACTCCCAAGTTAGATGTACCAAACGCGGCCGGGCGCTTCGAGCTTCGAATGCGCCACGTTCGGGTTTGGGGGCTCGGAAATGCCTCGTGATTAATAGTTCCCAGCACTGTCGCCTAGTCAGGTTGGACAAAGCATGGCGAGGCACCCGAAGATTGGAACTCGATCGAGTAAAACACAACTGGGCCGGCTCAAACAAGGATTCAGGACGCCAAGCTGAATATTATGGCCGCTAGAGAAATAAGGCCAACGGAAATCTCCGGCGTCTTGGGGTCTGACGGCCACTAGTTTCTGGACATCGGTGGACATTTGCCAGATGGTAGGGCCATCCTCCGTACTGGTATTCGATGCGAGGGGTGAGGCGTCCGCTGGCGTCTAGGCCAGGCCGAAGAGTGCATGCTTTATGAATTGCGTGCCGTTCGATTCGTCTGAGACAATTCCTCGAGGTCTCGCGAGGTCCAGATGGCGGTGCTGGGCCGAAAAGCCGATAATCTGGGCAAACTGGCCCAAGACGGTTCAAGGTAGTGCAAGATGACCAAGGTTGGTTGGATCGAGCTTGAAGCCGGCTGCAGCTGGGCTGGGCTGGCTGTGCTGGGGACCCGGCAGACGATGGTCCAGGCCCAGGAACGTGGGTTGGTGGGCAAGTGGGCGGCAGGTGGGCAGCAGATGGGCAGGTGCGGGGAGCCACACCTTTCCACTCTGCAGGCCGTCCAGGTCGTCCAAGCAGGCCCTGCCAGCCTGCCAGTCTGCAGCAGCGCCGGTTGGGCAAATGTTTTTGTTTGCCTATTGTCTAGTCCTTGCCCACCAGCAGTAGGTCATGACCATGTCCATATGAATAGTATTGCCTGCAGGGAAGATCTAGGGTGCGACGAGGCATGCATTGCACCCCCGTTTGCCAGCTTGTCGACGAGACTTTGCATGTTGACAAGACTGTGTCAGTGAGAAAACATAATACATACAATAGTCTGGGGCTGGTTCGGAATTTGCCCACTTTTTACACATGAAACCAGCTGTCAAAAACCAGGCGTGGCCAGCACTAGCAAGCCATATTCATATTCCATCGAACTAGTTCCCTACTCCCCTGGTCAATAATCCCATAAGTCTGTATCTACTTAGCTAGTCGCAAGTCGCAGCCCATTGGCGCGCACGAGATCGACCAAATACTTTTATTTTGACCTCAGCCTCTCTGTCTGTCTAGTCTAGATCGACGACTGGTTCTTATTCCCACCTCTTCTCCCCCCCTCCCCCCAATTAATTAATTCCTCTTGCTCCTGTCAGCTCTTCGCCCTTATTCCCTGCGACCGAAGCCTGTGGCCAAATTATTCCCGGCGAATTTAATCCGCTGCATCACACCAAACTTGACCAGACAACTAACAAAACCACGCGCTGGTCTTCAGTGCGTGTGTATACCGTAAATCTGGAACAAGTCATCTGCTCATATCCGCTCGTGGGCGTTGTAAGTCGTCGAATGGACTTGCCGATATTGCACAACAGCCATCACGGCAACCACCATCTCGGTGCAAGGGATCTTGCCTCACCGTCGTCGTTGGGATTGAAACCACTTCATCTCGACTCGCCTTCCAGTGTTGCGTCGTCAAGTTCAGTTGGAGCACCGACTCAATCATATCCTCGACATCCCGGCCCCCCTCGAGACGATGCTCCGAATCTGGACTATCGTGAACTCAGTGGCGAGGCGTCACCTACCAACGGTGATGAACCGCTGAAAAAGAAGCAAAAGCGAAACAAACCGACGTTGTCGTGCCACGAGTGCGTCGAGAGGAAGACAAAGGTTGGTTCACCTTCGAGATATTGCAGCTGCGCAGATATTATTTTCTTCTCCTCTTTCTTTCTATAATAATGCGTCGACGGGACTAAACCTCGTTTGTGTCTCTATCTCCTTGCCATCTCCAGGCTGCAATGCTGCGTGCTGGTTTCTTTGTATACTTCTTTCCTCAGCCCCCGCCGATCCCGCCCGAACACATGCAAGTCAAATTTGCTCATTTGATTGTTGCAAAATCCATCGCTGCCAAGCACTTTCAGCGTTGCACAACATCTCTTGTTAGCCTTAATCCCACCTGTCCATATTCGTCTCCTCACAAACCCGTGCCAGCTCTATCGTTCGAACATGGACAAATTCACACAATGCATAAGGCACCAAATTTGAAGCTATAGTCCGGCTCGATAATTACATATTATCGAATGTCTTGAACCCCGAGCCAATTCAGCTAACATTGCATCTAGTGCGATAGGGGTCGACCGCATTGTCTTGCTTGTAAGTTTCTATAGAAATACGTGGCTAGTCTTTGACTGCCACGATTTCTTACCGTTCGCTGTTGACAGATATTTCAGGTATCAAGAGACAAACGGACTGCCGATATGCACACGTAGCAAATCTTCTAGAGTATGTTGCGGCGACACAGCGTTGTAGACGAGGCTGACTCTATGTCTCTAGGGAAACATCCAGGTCGGCTGCGAATGGTCGTCGAATGACACGGCCGCCGAAAAAGAAGGGCGCAGGTGATGGACCTATGGCTATCCCAAACATTGCAGACAGAGGCGCTATCAACGACCAAGACTCTTCATCCCGCGGCGCCGCGGCGTTAACAACTGGGCTGTTATCACATGTGCCTTACTCCGTCACGAAAGCTAGCAACGTCTTTGGTATCGGGTCCGAGCACCCATTCGCAAACTATTGGACCTGCGAAGGCGGTTTGCCCGAAGTCGTTTCCGTCTTGCCAGAGAAGGCTCAGGCAGACATTCTAGTCGCTCGATATTTCGAATGCGTTGATCCCGTGTATCCTATGATCCACCGCCAGACTTTCTATGCCGACTACGAGCATTTTTGGCGCATGGGCGTCGAGGAGAAGAATAGAATGGACGCGACTTTTATTGCCTTGATATTTGTCATCTTAGCCCTTGGCACACAATTCGTCACAACTACAACAACCAAGAAGCGCAAGCAAACGGCTGAATTCTACGCTTCTGCTGCCAACCAAGCCCTTCGCATGTCTTCGTATTTAAGCACAGCGTCACTGAGATCTATACAGGCCATGGTGCTCATGACCTACTTTCTTATCAACGACAATCATGCGTCTGATGGATGGGCATTCGCCGGTATCTTGGTTCGACAAGCCTACGCCATGGGCTTGCATCGTGATCCTAATATCGGTACGTCTACTCTAGATTACTTCTTTTTGCTTCTCTTGTTTCTTCTTCTCTTCTCTTATTCTCCATGTCCCGTGCTACTTTCCTCCCACGGCAACAAATGCAACGTAACACATGTCTAACTTGATGGTTTTTGTATTGCAGTCACACCTAACGCCAACCCTTTTGAGAAGCAACAGAGGCGCAAAGTTTGGCAAGCGGTATTGCTCCAAGACACATTCCTGACTGTGCTTTTGTCCTTGCCGCCCTCGGCCACACACACAGATGTTTCCGTGGACGATTTGTTAGACGATAGCTCCTCCATTGCGAGCAGCGATCCTACGGATACGGCCTACATCAGGGGTTCTTGGATGCTGGCCAACTTGGTTCAGGAGACAATATGCTCACCACGGTCGTTGGATGTTCCGATCTGCACGACCGTCCGACACAAGTCCAAGCTAGTAGCTGATTTTCGAGCGGTATACCGATCGTTTCCGGATGTCTTTCGATCCTGGGATGCGGATAGTCTCACGGCTGTGTCAAGCACGAACAAGCGCATTGTAAGGCAAACTCTGTTCCTGACGAGCAATTACTTTCACAACCTCATGCTAGTCCATGCATCAGAGAGCCCTGATGTGCCAGTCAATGTTCGGGGAACTTTGGAAGCTGCACATGATGCGATCAGTGCGTTCTTCCTGATGTACAGTCTGCTGGAGGCAGAGGCAAGAGTATGGTGGGTCTTCAATCATCGAGCTTTCTTGGAAGCGCTCTGCATTGCCAATGTGCTGCGAGAAACAGGAAAAGATGCCGCCGGCAGAGACATGCTTGCCAGGGACCCCTTGTTTGTGAGGGCCAGAGGCGATATCAGTAAGTTCATATGCACAACCGATTTTCAATCAAAAGGCGGGCAACGCCCGCTCACGACGACGTCCTGTGAATCCCGTGGCTAACTAATGACATTCAACAGCACGAATGATCCAAATCATGAAACTCATTGGCTCTGATAACGACGTGGCACATACCCGAGTACAAATACTGAGTGAATTCTTGGATTGAGGGCTAGCAGGCGCTTCCTGACGACTTCAAAGCTCATTTAGCATATTTTGAAATTCTTCTACGCCACGATCTTCTAGTTTGGTTTTCTTTAGACAGCCGTGCACTATGGCGCGGGATCTGTACTACTATTTGAGGCAGGGAAGACGGCTAAATTAGAGTACCTGTACAGCACGGTGAAAGCGAAGATGGGTTGTGTAGTAAGGGGGGGGGGGGGGGGTTGATGGTTGGGCAGTATCTCATCCTCGGCTTGGGTCGGACTAGTTTCTCCATGTCACTCGGCGGACAGGAGCAATGAGACTAAATGCAGGGCTGGCCATGTGGTTTATGTTACCTCATGTTTCATTTAAAAATACAAATACAAATAGAGCATCAGCTGGACAATTGATTGACAAGAGTTTCGTGGGAAAATGCAAGGGAAGAAACACAGCCATCTTGACGATGACATACAAAGCCGTGAAAACAACAAAAGGCGCTCGGAAGGCGACCGAGGTGTGGGTGCTCCGAGCGTGGGGCCGGGTATCAAACGGCTTCAGGAGACGCCCACCACCGCCACACGCAACCCGAGATGCCTGGGTTTGTATATAGTCATTCTGCCAGCCCCCTACTCCGTACAGTTGACAAGATGACATTCTGCTATTTAGCCCCTCGCCCTCGGTACTATTCGCAGCGACACAGAAAAAGAGAGAATCGACTTCGAAGCTAACTGAGCTAGGGTCTACTCAGCCATACTGTGCTAGTCCTGTGTAAGTACGGAGAACTTATGCGAGCATATGGAGTAGTTAGTCACAAGGCATTTTCAGTAAGAAGGTAGTGTAGGAAGTACCTAACAGGGGGCTTCGTCAGCTTGTCGTCGTCATCCATTGGTCGGCCATCGGCACGACAGGAGGACCGGCGGGTACTCCGTAACTACTTGGTTCTCAGTGAGAGTACGGAGTACTGCTTGTGCGGAGTAGCTCTCTTTGTATGGTTATGCATGGAGTGTGCTCCTCGCAGAATACTAGTACATGGAGAACCTAGGTTGGTAGCCTAGGTTTAGGTACCGAGGGCGGAGTGCTCAAAGTACCTATGTACATAGGTAGTTAGTCAGCCTAAGGTCTGGCCGCGTACTACTAGTAGTACTACATGCATGGTCTGGCCGGATGAGCCACGAACACGGGGGACTCGAGTCGCTCCATCCTGTGAGGCGGAGCCAGAACTTTTCTGAATGGATAGCAAACTACGGAGTACGGACTACAGAGTACGGACTACAGAGTACGGACTACAGAGTACGGACAAACTAACTAGTTGGTTAGTTAGCTATCAAAAAGGCCAGATTCTGCAGAAACGATTTTGGGTGATGGGTGGCCGGTGACGCCCAGACATGATCGCATAGTTAGTAGTCTGCAGCAAGGAGCAAGGACAGAGCAAGGAAGGACAGCTTCTCCAACGCCTGCACTCACGGTGTGTCGTTCAACGCAGAGAATGAATGCGTGGGCTAGATCCGGCATTGACCGAGATGCACACACGCACGATAGTTGCAAGTAAGTAACTAATCTGCAAGGCCACCCTTTGCAGTCGGATAGACGACCCGCCCGCAACCAAAGTACGCATAGTTAGTTTCGTTAGTTGGGTAGGTTGACCGCCCCAGTCATCGACTTATAGACGACGTGGCATGACGCTCATACAGACACACAGACACACACGTCGTCTCCAGGCAGCACTTTTCTTGCCTTTCGCCCATCCCGCCTCTCTTCTTCGTCTCTTCGCCATCCGGGGTGTCATCACCTGGAGTATTACGGGAACATACAGCCGCGCGTCGTCCGGCCCAGAGTAATTTTGAAGCCTGGGCTCATTTGGCTTCATCTGTAATTTTTGAGTTTGTTTGTTTGTTTGTTTGCCTGCTTGTTTGGTTGAATTTAGCTCTAGTCTCGCCGAGCAAAATAGACGTTTGTCTGTGGAGTTGTTCGGGACCGCCTATTCTGTCGAGGCCCTCATTTGCCGCCATAATGAGAGGCGGTTGCGTGTATGCCGCGGCGGGCATACTCCTCGCTGCTGCCGCGTCGCCAGTATCTGGGAGGGCTATTCCGCCTCAACGTATGTGATGGGAAATTTGTTTACCTCCCTCCCCAGCTGCTGCCTGAAATCCACGATACCACTCTGTTGCAAGTCGCCCCGCTGACTTACACAGATGATGTGCTAGACGCGCCGACCACATTTGTGACGCTGGACGTACCAAAAAAGGAGGGGCAAAGCATAGCTGTAGTAGGTTTCTGTCCCCATCCCCAAATGCATTTATGGATTTGCCAATGGAGAGTTTTGTTACGCGGAAGCAGAAGCACCATGGACTCTAATTCTTGCGGTTGCTGTAGACTCTCCATCTGGAGATAGGCGAGTCGGATTCCTCATGTGGGCTCGGACTCATCACAGTCAATGGGCAAGAACTCGCACGAGACGGGAATGGCAACGGCCATGGCACCATCGCAGACCAGGACAAGGGCGCAATTGTCGCCGACTGGTCTCTCAGCTGTGATACCGCCGAGGACGAGGCTCAGGCTCCCGTTCGGGCGGCGCCACGAATGACAATGAGCATGCAGATCCAGCAACTCTACGGCGAGGATATCGCGCCGTTCAACTTCTCAGCGACTTTTTCGCCGGCCCCGCCGCTGGTGCGAGTGTGGAATGTCGACGGCGCAGCTGTGGTGAGCCTGCTGCGTAGATTGCCCAAGGACACTCCTATAAGCACCCTCCAGACACAAATCCACGGCCTGGACAAGCTGCGCATCCAGTCGCGCAAATTACACAGCTCGATCTCCCGGATGGAGGACCAGATCTCCGGACTGCTCGGTCCGGAATTGACGAGGAAACCATCATCATCATCAAGCAGATTCCAAGACTGCGACAGCCTGGCCTGTCTGGTAGACGTGGCGGGCGATAAACTTAAAGACGCGGCTCTTAGGTTTGGCGGGGACGTGGAGGGCCTGAAGCGGTTTATTGCGAATTCTCACGACGGCTTGTTGTCGAGCGAGGATGACGATGTGGAGTACTGGTTCGGAAGTGCTTATGATGAAGATGTCCATGGAGGTGACGGTAAGGGTGAGGATTCGAGCAAGGGCAAGGGCAAGGGCAAGGGCGAGGCCGAGCCGGAGGTCTTTGATCTGAAAGACCACGGGGGCAAGTGGACATGGGTTGATCAGTATCCTTTAAGTGTTGAGGAGGACACCGACGCCAGCCAAGGTGACTATTCGCAAGTGACGGCACGGCACCAACACCAACCTCCTGTAAGTGTGAACCTGCCTCACCACGCGAAAATTTGCACGCACGCATCCTTCAGGCACTAACCAACGACCCCTTTTTTCATGACCAGCTCGCCATGGCCATCGCAATCCTAGTCATCGCCCTCTGCGCCATCTCATCATACTTTCTCATACTCCTACACCGTCGCACAGCTCGCCTCCCCCCCTCGTACTCCAGCTTGTCCTCCTTGTCCTCTTCAAACGAGAAATTCTACTTTCCAGATCCGTCTCTGCACCCGTGTCCCACCAACAGCAGCGCAGCACCAAAGGAATCATGGTCCGACCGCCGAGCGCGGCGCAGGGCTCGCAAACAAGCCATCAAGGAATACATCCGCGGCATCTTCACCCGCTGGGCCACTTCGACCACCTCAGCACCCCCCACAGCACCCCCCCGTCACCGCTCGTACAGTGAACATTCCAACACCATGGAAGAAGAAATCGCGTCCTTTAGAGAAGCAGTGTCCGTGGTAGACAGCCTCGTTGCTGCTGAGGAGGGCCGGAATAGAGAAGCCCGGCATCCTCCTCCTCCTTCTCCGCCTCGCGTTCCGAGCGCCCATCAAGATAGATATAGAAGGTTTGTCACCACGCGGGTGATGCCCAGTGAATACAGGGACAGCGACGAAGAGAGCCTCCCCCCATATGAGAGCGAGGATGAATCCCTGACCCCTCCGCGGTAGATGGGTGGTTTAAGGTAAGACATACAAGAAGAAGAGAGGGAATGGGGCCACGACTCTAGTAATATGACCAGTATAATCAAAAACACTGTATGAGCTGGGACCATAATACTTTTTCGTATCTGATCTATGTACTCCGTAGCGCACATCACTCACTCCTTTTCTTCGTTTACGAAAAGACATAGCTCGCCAAAAGATGAGGGCACTTGCATGACGAGCGGCCGGATTGAGAGTCTTCATGCGGTCTTGTTTAGGTCAGCGTGCACTACTACATTATTTTATAAAATTTGCATCCATCACCCCTGCTTTCATGTATCGAATTGCCTCAAGTATTCCTGTCGCTCTTCAGGCGCTGGCATGACAAGCTCTAGACTGGCCATCATCGTTCTGTTACTCCTCCTAGTTGCCTTATCCCCTTTCTTCTTCTTTTTTTCCGAGTAAGTTTTTTTTTTTTTTGGTCGCTCATGGACTTGTCTCAATACGTAACTTTATAGCATGCGGTCGGCCATACCCTGCTGGAGGATATTAACCAATAGTTTGATGTTGATAGTGACAGATTTGCGTCGTATGGCGCAGAGTTGAGTCACGCCGTGCCGTCAATGGAGTTTAGATTGCGGCCGCAGAATAATCAACAAAGAATGGGCAATGAGTAATGAGCAATAAAGGTCATGTTTGACTGTAACTTTTTAAATGTATTCACTGTATCATCAAAGTTGAACTGTGAATTGAGTAGAGTTTTTGCGCAATATAAATGAGAAATCGCCCAATTGCGAATATGACCTTGCTCGCTTCCAACACTTGCTTCCGCTCCCACCCTCACATGAAAACCTACAAATCACAATCAAAGACATCGCTCTAGTTTAACTTTGATTCTACAGTTGGGGTGCAATAATTTCCAACCCAGCTCGAGTACCGCAACTGACCTCTGGGGGTTGGAAATTTATGCACACAGACTGTAGTTTTCTGTTTTCAGATGAGTGTGAGAGATGAAGGCAGCGTTCCCTTATCAGCAAAGCGGTTGAGTGCTCCATGTTCTCACAGCGTTGCAAGAAAACAAGAAAACGCCAAACTCGCCAGTCTCACCTATTCCTTAGTCATGCCTGTTCGGCAGTCTAATGCACCACATGTGCTGCTCTGGTTTCCCCAAAAACAAAGTTCTCAAAGTTGTTTCCGATCTTCCTGACACCCTCCTCAAGTCCCCACCCTTTGATATGGCACACTCTTCTATACATATCTTCCAGCGCAGCATCCATCTCCTCCCCAGCTACGTGCAAGTCGCTCTCCACAAGAATCTTGTCCTCCGGCAATGCGCTGACGACTTGGATGAATTTCGCCCTGGTTGTCTCCCTGCTCAAGTTCACGGCTGTTGAAAAGGAAAAGTATATCTTGGCGGGTATCGCCGGGCGGAGCCATTGTGATAGGCTTTCAACGGGACCACTATACGAATGGAGACAGATCCTCGGCGGGTATGGCTTCCCGCCAGTGCTGTTCTCGTTGCCATCATCCGATTCGTCGTCTTCTTCAGCTCCCGGGGCGATGTTTCGTCTTTCCCGTCGCGAAAGAATATGCCTCTCATGCCCCTTCCAGCAGCTAGATACGGTATCGTACAGAATCCCGTGGGCGTCAACGCCGTGAAGACTGACCGGCCTGCCGACTTCCCCTGCCAGACGAAGCTGAGCGCGTAAAACAGCCTGCTGGTGCTGCATCTGTACTCTGTGAGGACTGAGTCTCCGGCCCTCCCGGCCACCTGGTGTCAGGCCATCATCTCTTGCCGCAGCCAACGCAGAGTCCCAGTTTTCGGGCAGGCGAAATGCTCTGTCTAGTCCTATCTCGCCAACAAGCGCATAAGGATAAGAGCTTAGCTTGGAGCGCGTCGAGCTTATGAAGGACGAAAGAGGGATTGGTGTAGGTAACGAGGCGATGAACTGATCGTCCTGTGGTGACGGTGCCAGAACCACCTGATAATGTGCCTTCTTGGCGTCCAACAAAAAAGCTGTGCTTGATTCGCTTCCAGGGGGTGCCTTGTAAGTAGGCTCCGGGACAACGTCATCGTACATTTGATAAGAAAACCACGGATGCCACCCAAACGAGGGCATGGCTTGGCAGGTTTGCAAGTCATGGCGATAACCATGGCCACGATTGCCCCGCCAGGAAGCAGGTCCATCGACGCCATGCAGAGACGCCACATCGGCTACCAAGTCCTGGTCTTGCGAGCGAGTTGCCATGATGGCGAGTGCGGAGGCACGCATCGTCTTGAGGCTGGCAACAGAGCCCATGGTATCTGTGGGATGACAGTGCGCATCAAAGATGGGCAGATGCCACGGAAAGGGTTCATCGATTGCCGGGGGAGGGGTCAGAGCCGGGCCTCGACTCTTGTTGGTTTGGTGTGGTTGGCACATTGGCACATTGGTAGCTTGGGAGGAGATATGATGGGCTAACTACGGTGACTGACAACGTTTGACGTTGATGGTATGGAGTATAATAGTCCTGCATCACCAACGTTCGACACCTAGAAGACTACTCCGTACTCCGTACTCCGTAGAGTGGATGGGATGATGGCTGGCGTCAGTGCGAGTTGCTGCCCCTGTAACGTACACCTGTGCTACCAGGCTACGTACCACGTAGCTTGTGGCAGGTGGCTGCCCGCTGCTACCCCTCGTTCGTGGAGCTACCCGCATTGCCGTCGCCCATTTTTTGACGACAGGGTCAAATCGCCGTGTTGTCATACGCCGTGTCCTTTCACGATTCATTTGCGCTGTGCCGATTATAGTTCTCGGCAACCCGTATCACATGAATTTTCTGCATGCAAGAAACCTGCTGCATTGTACATGCGAGTAGTGGATGCGGAGTAACACATGCACACTTGGGTACATACAAGCGTACATACACGACAGCAGTTGCATTCTGAATATGCACAGCATTTCACATCGCCTGCAGCTGCAGAAGCCACGGGAAGCCAGGCCTGGGAGGCAGCTGGCAAGGACCCTTAGACCTGTACCGAGTACGGAGTAGCTAGACCAAAGTAGCCACCGTCCGTCCACGCATTCATCCATTCATTCACAATGGGACCACCTGCGTCTTCCACGTCAAAGCTTGGCCCCAGCTTGGCCCCAGCTTAGCCCCGCCTGTCATGGCATGGTTCGGACTTCGGTTTCGAGATTCAAGATCAGCGCTGCATCACACACTCCAAACCATCCCTCTTTATGCCCGTCGTCCAAACTAGTAGCAGACGCCGGCGAGAACCGGGCGAAGGGGGTTGACTGCGAGTTGATTGCCCCAGAATTGCCAAAGCCAGTTGTCCTCGGCGTTAGAATGGAGGTGGCGATTTATGAGGTCAATCGAGGGCCAAGGACGGCCCAACTGGGCGAGGCTTGATTTAGGGGCCATTGGTGCATATCGGCGCCTCGACTTTACTGGTTGCTTGCTAGCGTCCACTCCGTTTGTCGTTGGCGCTCGTTTTGTCGCCTTGGTTGTTGGCTCGCAGTGTCAATCTGCGTTCTAGGTTCCGTGTTCCTGTTGTGCCGCCGCCAACATGTGATATTCGGCTCATTTTGCCATGGAAGGGGAACGCCTGGGGCTGCCAATCGATCGATCCGCATCTTCTGTCCACGCCACTCTCCTCTTTTTTCCTTTTCTAACTCCTCCTATTTGTTACGAATCCGCGAAACGTTGATTTCTTTGCTGATCAAAAAGTCCATCCATAACCTCGTATCGTACGAGGCTTGGAGGAGGCGAGAGTATTGAAGAGCCCAACCGGCATCCGCCTCAGCCCACGCACGCGCCCACTGCTTCCCCTTGTTTCGCTTTATCTGCCGGGGACGTCCCAGATGTTCCTTCTGTTCCGCAGAAGCTGGTTCAGAATCTAAGCTCTTGGACTGTCGCGTGCTCTGTCTCAGAACACACACACACACATATATATATATATACACATACATATATATATAATATTTACATGCAGCTCACCAGCGCGGACAAACAGGAAGCTAGCTGAGCCACCTTTCGCGCAATGGCTTACAGAGAACTCTCGAATTCTTGTTTCGACTGCTCCACTCGCGTTATCCTGGCCGTGGCTCTGACCAGCCTGATCTTGCGCGTGAGAAATTGGTGCATTTTGGTAAGCAGCAGGGATCGCGCAGTACGCCACCGCACCTAATTACTATTTTCGTACGTGGGTGAAGATGACTTTTTTGCGATCGGCGGTCCTGGTGGGGGGGGGGCGAATGAGCAAGTAGTCAACGGAGCACAAGTGCTGTCAATGCTGTCACTGGAACTAAGTTGCATCTGGTTGTGGTGTCTTGACTTGACATCCAGCCAGTCAAGTCAGCCTTACACGCCGGCTAGCGTCCCGTCGCACCAGCCTCACTTCATGCATGCGCGTCGGGTGCAAGCTACCAAAAAAAGGTGCTTTCGGTGGTTGCTGCGGACGGGGGCTCGTCTCGACATGTTGAGATGGGTTTCCCTTCGCTCGCACGATCGCACGAAGACCATTTGCGACTGTCTTTCTTGCACGGCTGCTTGTCTCGGAGCCTCGTGGCAATGCAGCCCCAACGGCCCAACGGCCCAAACATGGCTGGCTGCTGAAGCTAATTTACCGGGGCGGATTGTGGCCCCTGGCTAAACGTCATGACAATGGAGAAAACTACGGGGTCTTTGTTCGTCGAGCCAGGCGCCAGACGCCAGCTTTGAAGAATGATGCCCAAGTAGGAAATTGAAGATCCGGGAATGGGGTCGGATTGCCTCGATAGATGACGGAGTAGTGGGAGCGCGCATCGCTGCGACACTACGATTGGCCTGGTTGCGCAGCCAGCCTCACTCCCCACTTGGCATGGAAGGAGAATCGTGGGGCACAGCGGTGGAGCTATGGGCCCGAACAAAGCCCCGTCCAGACATTATTGCGCCTCATTGTCGCTAAGCTACTAGTATGATGAGTGATGTCAGCCAACGCGGGTGCGCTAATAAACTGCCCCGTACGCTAAGCCTAAGATCGATGCAACTCGCGATCGTGTTGCCAGTTTAGGGCCATGCCGTATTTCCTCGTCTCTGAGCTCTCAGCCCGCTGCGTCGGATTGGTGGAGGAATTGCGGACTCGCGGATTAGTGACAATCTTAATTAGTTGTGCTGTTAATTTTCATCCCGGTTTGCGCATGGACTCAACTACGTCCAAATCTGTTGATGCGCGTCATCACTTGCAAGGCAACGCCTCCTAGGACGTGGTTCCTACATAGATCAAGGATGCTGAAGAGCACAAGGGGCTGAGATCTCTCTGTCCGTCAATCGGACAGCGAAAATTTCCCAACATGTGGCGCTTGCTGGGCGATGTCCACTCCCCTACGACCAAGGCAGATGCCTCGGTATACTATTGCTCTCTTCAGGAACTTGTGGCTGTATTGTAGTGCTGTAGTTACAATGGCAGTGGACGTGTTTCGCCGCATCGTCCGTTTGTTGATCGCAGTTCGTTATCTACAATGTCACACAAAAAATGGCGTAACCAGAGGCTACTTTTCATGTGTAGTTATGACCCTTAAATAGGCTCATATTTTTCCTTGTGACATACAAGACCTGAGCGGATCCGACAAAGTCCAATTAAATAGCTGAACCGAGCGGAGCACACTCTGTAGCAACCCGGCCATCGAGTGGTCGCAAAAATCGAGGCTTGAGGTTGGGCACGTATGGGCAAGTTGTTGCGAATGAGGCACTGTAACCCCCGAGAGACTTGGAATCGACTTGCGCTGTGTTTACCTTGGATTCCACTGACGCTGCAACCTGTCGATATAACCAGTGCTTGCTGATCTGCCCTTCGAGAGACGATTGGTGATGGTGATGTGGCGCGGATACTACCAGAACGAAGTGGAAAGATTGCCATGGGATGAAGCGATGGATTGGAAATAGCAGTCGTTGCGTGTCTCGGCTAAGGATAAGTGGTACAAGTATTCAGAACTTGTAATAAGCTTTTTTGAAAAAAAAAAAAAAAACTAAAAAAAAACTACAAATTTTAAGCAAAGTAAAGAGAGCTAAAGATTGTAGACAACGCATTCGCAGAAACTAAGAAATAGAGCAATTTTTTCCCGTGTTCAGAGGGGCCGACGTGTACTATTAAATTAATACCTAATATACACACCATGTTGCATGCTGTAGTATGTGCTGTGTTATATACTGTATTGGACGCTAAATTATAGGTGAGTATGCATGCTGAACGATGACTGCAGGCTAAATATACGCCACTACAACTCCATATGTTTGCATTAGCCCTTTGGACGTAAGAGGGCTGCTTGTATAGTAGTAGCCAAGTAGTTATTCATAAAAAAAAAAAAAGAACTCCACAAAAAGGAGTGCTGGCAGAACGGAAGAGAGTGCTAAACAACGGGGCTCCGAGGAGAAACTACAGGACCTGTTGCAGGCGTGGGCATACCGCTGCTGGAGATGTTGATGATGAGTTTCGGAGTCCGGGCTCGAAATGCGACGCACCTACCAATTTAGGCGGTCCTCGGTGCGAGCGGCGATGTCATGGGAGCGTCTCCGGTCCAAGTCGCATGGACGATGCCACATTAACACCGTCAAACGATCATATTGCTCTTCCTGCGCCAGGATCCTTGTGTGCGACGGTGCGGCGGTTCTACCGAGAGCGTATGTACGTGCGAGCAGTTGCATGGACGGCCAATCTTCACTTGCGAATCCTAGACATGCGATTTGTGAATGCCCAAAAAAAAAAAAAAACAGAGAAACGTCGGAACACCGGCGTTCGAGCGTCTGCAGGTGGAGACATTTCGTGCGATGTCTCGATACTGCACGCGACAGGACAGCTCCTGCGTGGCGACAGGAAGCAGCAAGAACGTGCTATGATCCGAATTCTTAAACACGGCAAGCTGGTCAAAGCTGAGTTAGTCCACAGCCTAAATACATAATAACCCCGAATATCCCTCGTTACTCATCCAGCCTTGGCATGAACACTAACCCCGTCAAGGCGCGACATGGTGAAGTTGTTCTACGGTGGAAAGGGCGTGGATCGCCTAAAAACGATGGGCATTTTCCTCACAGAAGCACGGAACAGAGCGCTTGCATACGTCGATTGGGAAATGGTACGAGCGAGTCGTCGGCGGCATGTGGGGATTGAACGAATAGACGATTTGGACAGGTTGATTGAGGACAACGAGCCGGTTGGTTTGCGTACACTAAACAAATTGGATCGACTTCGGCCGGCGGCGGACGGAGAAGAAACGTTAATCATGGGTATTTTGATTGCCTTGGCGCAAGAGCAGCGGCTGAGTCAAACGGGGGATGGGGCGGCGGCCACGAAAAGGCGAGAAGGTATATGCCATAGCGCTTCCACAAGCACGGGCACCCGTGGCGTGCTTTTATAAGGCGTTTATACCCGTGGCATTTCTGGACAAGTTGGATTACCCTCGGGAAGGCCAGTGAGTGCGAGGAAATTACAGTGCTGTTGTCAGAAGCACAGGGCTTCGGGTGACGAGGGTATCGATACCGGACGGTGAGGCAAAACAATGTGCAAAACAATTCAATTCATTAGGTCTGTCCAATAGAGAAGAGCAGAAGAAGAAGAGTATCTATGCCCGCGTCGTATATAAGAGGCGCGCCAGGGTGACAACGTGACGTGCCCGCGTGCCTGCCCGCGGGCTTGACGGGGATATTCCAACGGCTGTATACGGCGCTTAAATCGTTTAATAAAAGTATTTTCGGGAAATGGACTGCTGGTATAGATCCCGATTTAGACAGTCAATTCTGCGGCCAGAAACAAGACGCCTGATCATTAAAACGTGGGTGAAAAAAGACTGCGAAAAGAATGCTGGCCGGGTCAATCGTATTACAACCATGTTTGAGCATGACGTCGCGTCAGCATCAAAGAGGATTCGTGGGCAGAGGGACTCGCGTGGCGAGAAAGCGTTGGACGGGATGCAGGATTCGAAACTCTACAGAAATCGAAGGACGATGAAAACCCCAACTGGAAGATTATTGAGGGCGAAGAATAGACATGAGATGCCCGGGACATCGCCGGCTTCGTGATGACTCTTGGGATAGCGGACAATGACGTGCCAGTGAAATGCTTGAGCACTGCCTTCGAGATTATCAGCTCATGAGATGACAGACATCGAAGTGTCGAGAGCGGAGCACTTATCAATTCCTGGAGTATAGAGTCACTTGAGCAACCATCGCTTTATTGTATAATAGGACAATATCAAAATCATGGGATAAGCTAGGTACGTCATACTGACTGGGATATTCTCAACAACAAGGGGGTCCACGTATATAGGGTAGCAATCTGTAATAATTGCTGACCTACCCTAGGCTCTGTGTGATTTTAAGATAGCCACAGCTACGCCGGTAAATTCGAACAGTCGATTTGACGCCGACCACTTGTACTACCAGGATCAGTAAGTAAGAAGGTGTAGGCCGGGAACTTTTAAAATTGCTATAAAGGTCGATCTCTTGGTGGGGGGGCAACCCTTGGAAGGAGTTGAAATTGCAGTGAAGAAAGGCAACTACATATCATATCTAGCTAAGCCTCTCTCGTGGTTCGCCTGTTCGCCCTGAGGGGAGCGCCGGGTGGGTGCCTTAGGCGGTCGAAAGCGACAGCCTATTTGCGACGATCAACTTTACACCGCTGAACAGCACACTGATGTCCAGCAGCAGCGCGTGCATGCAAGTCTTGATTGATGCTGGCATCAGTCTCGATGAAATAGCGTGGAAGGGACAGACAATGCTCCATCTCATCGCTATGTACGCGGATGAGGACATGATGGGCCATCTCATGCGGGTGGGTCTGTCTTGTCTGGGTCTGGGTGCTACTAGTGGAGCAGGGCAGACCGCTCGCATGCTTTTGAAGACAAGGGCCGCGAGTGCGCCAGTTTTCAGAGCATTAGCCCGGCTCTGTGCCAAGCTATCTGATGATATTGTTCGAAGATGGCTGGACGTAGATGTATTCTTTGAATCCAGCTGAGCAGCATGAAGACCCAGCATGGCTTCAAAGAAATTGTGGAAACATGGTAAGATGCGCGATATTACGGTACACGATTGTAGCAATGTGATACGAACGTAAAATTGATCGCTGCAAATTGGCTGTCGCTTAGGATCGCCTGGCGGGCACCTATCCTAGCGCTTCGCTCGCCTCACTTTTCATGTTAGGCAACCACGGTGAGCAGCACAATCTCGGGCGAACCATCTCATTCCACTGCAATTTCGAAAGCTCTTGGCTATAAATTCCTAGCAGCAATTAGTATTGTTGCGTAGAGCATAAGTCCAAATTGCAGTTACTGGAAAGAACAGTTCAGTAGGCCTGCACTTTTGCTCCGTAGTCGAGTGGTTAATTGTTCCAACAAGTACTCCGTATAGTCCGCCAGTTTAAAATAGACCAAGTGCCCGTGCTAATAGATCCCCGGTGCCTGAAGTGTGGGTGGGTGGGGTGGGTTGACCAGCGGTTAGCCTAGGGCTCCGCCGAAATTGTCCTCTAGAAGCGGCGTCAAGTCCTGAAAATAGACGCATGCTGTGAACCTGTACTTTTTGTTATACAGCCGTCCATGCCCTTGAAAGTGGTGTGCGCGCCATGTTTGATCAGAGATCTAGCAGCGAGATCGTGGCATTTCATTATGGCCAGTACCAGCGGCGTTTTAACGTTCTCTGTTTTGGCATCGACATCGGCCAGGTGATCCATCAGCGTGCTGATGGCTTCGTGGTTACCCATTGCGGCGGCCCACGAGATTGGAGTTATTCTGTTAGCGTCTGGCTCGTCCAAATGGGCGATATCCTGATCAGGTGCTTGTGTGAGCGATTCAGCCCGCAAGCCAAGGACAGCTTCGTGCACTCGAGAGAAGCGTTGACTTTCTATACCGTCTGGGATCTTGAACAGCTCCGTCAGGCCAATGAGACTATCATGTTCGACCGTGCAAGTAAGCATATTCGCTATGACGAGGTCCAACGCCGTTCTGGGAGAGTTTTAGCCTTCCCATACATTAAATGTCCGATAGCATACCGTACATTGATGCCGTTGTCTGCAGGTCCGGCCAACCTCGAGCCTTGATCAGAAACTTGCAAGCGCCGAGACTGTTGGCTTGGATCGCGTACTAGTCATCAAGGTCACTTGATGTCGGTCATACGGTTTGACGTAACTCACATGAAGCGGAGTGAATCCACCATCACACTTGATGTCATCGGGCGAGGCTACACTCGTTCTCCAGCAGCTCCCTAATCCCAGATACATTCCCGGTGGTTGCAAAGTGAAAAATCATAGCATCGGTCGCCACAATCTTTGGAAAGCTCAATGTGATTGACGAGTTCAGATAGGGAGACGAAAAAAAGGTGACTGAGATCATGCGCTGGGTTGGCCACCAAGGGGATGTGGTCCAGCACATCGATGTGGCGACTGATGTGGCCGCACAGGACTTGCGACAGGTCGATTGGTAGCAAGGAGCTGATGGCCTGCGTACGATATGTATCCTACCAAACATGCTGACGAGATAGGTGGGAGATACCCAGTTGTTATCGAGGTGACAACCGCATTGGCATCGTTCAGAGGTTGTCGCCTCGTTGATGTTCTGATCCAGGCCGAAATACCTTTGCAGAAAGCCGATGTTGCGGAAGTCGAAGCTGAGGGGATTCGGATGCTGAGAGTTTGGCGCTGCTTCCACAAGGGCTGTTTGAAGACCGTCGCCAGGGTGTGCGTCTGCCGCCGGATCGAGTCTTGACTTCAACGAGTTGATGACGGCGCATGTTTCAGCGACGCTTGCGAGCTTGGTCCCAATCCGCGAAGAGGAAATGCTGTTGCGTAACGTTTAGTGACTGCAATTTCCTTTGTCGTTCCTTGAGTGCGGAGTCCACTGACATTTGTTCCGCCTGCAACGCAAAAATCCGGCCCACCTTGACGTTGACCAGGCGCACGACGTAGTCTTTAATGACTCCGCGTTTTCGTGACCAAACGACTCGATCAAAGCCCCTTCGAAAAGGCGAAGTCTCGTCACTAGAAGCGAGTTCGCCAAGACAGGAGTGCAGTGGTTCAGCGACGCGCGTGGCCTCGTCCAGCGCAAGCTGAAGCAACTCGTTGGGACTGTCTGGCAGTCTAACGGTCTGTATAAATACTACCACTCTATCTAGCACTGCGTTGGGATCTCCCAGCGCGCTCCGGAGCTCCTCGATCTCGCGAGGCGCATGCTTTAGCACAATAAGACTATTGCACACGTCCTTCGCTGCGCCAAAGATTGTGATCACCCCATGACACAAGCTGAAAGGGTCGGCCATGGTGTATTTCGTCCTGTTGGATCAAGGATGGCGATAAAAATATTGGCCATGCTGTGGCTGACGCTGTTATCTCGAACTTGGTTCACCTACAAGACTTGGTGTCAGAAGTGGCGAGCACGTGGATAAATACAAGGCGCTTAGTCGACATATCAGTCGGTCGCCTTACATTTTACAAGGCGGTTAGGCTTGCAGAACTGTGCTTGCACCTCCCAGGCCGCAGGAATAGCATGGTTTCTGGTTGGGCAGTTCAACGAATTGAAGTCTTCATGCCTAAGGTTAGGGTCGTTCCAGACGCATCCTGTTGGATCACCAGCAAACTTGTACTCAAGTCCAGGTGCTCCGTGCAGGCAGTCGGTCTATTCGTCGCATAAAATCTGGAGTGAGACAGAGGGCTGAAACACATTCGTAATTGCCTGCATCTAGGGGGCTTTTACCAATAGGACACTTGTGCGGGAGCGTTGGGGTGTGAAATCGTGGAGAGATTAGCACTCGGCTCCCGACACGATGACCCTGCGCGCATCCCAACCCTTTCATCACCCAGCCTAGGCGCTGTTTTATGTTTTCTAACAAAAGCTATTCTTCGCTGACAAAATTATTCCTTATCTGTAGCAAAACTCGGCAAGAGACGTCTGTGGTGCTGCCTCAGCGTCGCGGGTGTTTTCTCCCGCTCCTCCTGATAGCGTGAGGCCCGCAGCGAAGACATACGCCTCCCATGAGCGAGCCGTCCTGCAGCCAACTAATGGCGCCGACAGGTATTCGAGCCCTTTCTCGAGCCCCTTCGATCCGTACGTTCACAGTCCAGAGCCTACAAATGGATCCTCTCAGCATTATAGCATCTACAATTGCAGTTGTTCGAGCCACAGCCTCGTTATACACGGCGATTCAGAACCTTAAAGGCGTTCCGAGTGAGTTCAGCAAAGTGAGCCGGAATCTCCCTCTCGCTGAAGATACTCTGCTCCTCGTCCGTAACCAGCTCGAAAGCTGGACCCTGGATGAACCATCTAGAACGGTCCTAGAACCTTGCGTCAGTGGCTGCGAAGCGAAGGCCAAGAGGCTGCGTGACATTTCAAGCATGTTGAGAATGGAGTGGCGAAGGACAGATCTGCGCTCGAGCTCTACCGCACCATCCTGCTCCGCTTTGGCAAAGCACATCGACCAGAGACCCTGATGAAAGGCATTCTTAGTGGCTTGGATGCACTGGCTGCCAACCAGCTCTTCAGGATGGCAACGCAGAGTTCGATGACCCAGCTGAGGGAAGCGATTGACCGGCTGTCTGAGGTGGTGTCATCCGTGGCAGATTCGGATTTTGAAGCCACAAAAAGCTTCAACCACACTGTCGAAACAGGGGGAGCGGGCTACCTTGCCGACAGGCAACTCGACAACCCTGGTAGTGGTCAGCAGTATAATGTCTCAGGAAGTGGGCATACCATGAACTTTGGTGCGAAATGACAAGAATGATAGCCATATCCATTATTAATAGACTGACCGGTCCTGTTCTGAAGGTACATTCGGTGAAAAACGCAAGACTCGGATCCTCCAGACCCTCCATACCTCACCATATCGGGCTAGAATGAACAGGAGCCCAGTTCGCGTCCCAGGGACACGTGACTGTTTCATAGATCACGACGACTTCAAACGATGGCGACAAAGCAAATCGTCCAGTATGCTCTGGGTGTCCGCAAATCTCGGGTGCGGGAAGCCTGTCTTGGCTAGATATCTGGTGGACACTGTGCTTCGGACTACAGGATCCAGAACAACCTGCTATTTCTTCTTCAAGGACGACTTCGAGGATCAGAGATCCGCTGCAGGCGTCCTCTGCTGTATTCTGCATCAGCTCTTCGAAACCCGAAGAAATGACCCTTTCTCGGCCAGCACTGTCGCCAGGCAGGCATAGCTAGTCCAATGTCGTAGAATAGACTTACGGCGGTAGCCGCGGCTTCATCAATGAGAAAACTGGCACTATTGATGTAGCTCGTCGCAAGACTGCACAGAAATGCGATGGCGCTCGAAGCTTCCTCACATTCTGCAGCACTTTGACAGGGACGACGGCCGAGATCATACCCTGGACCGCGGGGTTCTTCTTCAAACCTGCATCCAGTAGTGGTGATCGCATCAGAGTTAAGCACATGCGTTGAACTGGATCCCTTCCGCGGCAATGATCGAGATCTGGTGGGCGTCGGCCATTCATTTATCGCCTAGTGCTAGTGATCAGACCGTTTCTTCAAGTGGAAGTGAGTGGTCGACAACCGCAGTCAACTTCGAGCTTCCGTCATACCTACCATGCAGATGCTTGGGAAGAGACCGAAACAGGCACTCCGGGGGAGATCTCTGTGTCCCAGTGCAACATCTTCAAAAGCCCTATAGTGCATAATAGCAAGGTTCCCATCCGTGGAGAATTAAACGGCGTTGCCGCATAATGGACGCCATAAGACACACATGACTATTCAGTTATTCCTTTCTGTGCGAGGTTGCAGTAAAGCGAATTGCAAATAGTATTTTATTGTGCATCGCCTTTGAAGTACCTCGTGAATAATCCAAGCTGGACGTGTCTACGAACCCATGGAAGCAAGCATAATAGAGCCTAGAACCTAGCGGAGGATGTGGGTGCAGAGCGCGGTTCTTCGATATATTTGGCTTTGCTCCCCTGGGATCTGGGAGATCGAAACTAATAGCTTTACATTCTACTCAGGCTTCCGGTCTAGACGGCTGTTATGACACTTTGCCAGACCCAATTCTTCTTTCTTGCAAAGAAGCAATATTCCAGCCGACAGGTCTTCGAACCTGGCTGCCACCAACAAGGCACCCCAAAGTTTGCCGACGAAATTGATGGTCGCATCTATGTCGGTGTGGAGGGCTCTTACGACAATTACTTCGAAGGCCAGCCCCAGACGTCCTCCATCGAGCGAATGATGAAATGTATCACATCACAACGTCATCACAGATCTCGATTCAAGCGAGCAGTTTCCCTACGTGGCTCAGACAGACCCAGATACATCTCCTCAAGGAGATGGTCAGCAAAAAAAGTGGCTTGAGAAGCGTCATACAGGGCCGACCTCGCCAAAGGATATTGTTGAGCTACCGTACCCAAACGAAAAGGACCGAGGTTGGGGGGGTGGGGAGTGGCGAGATTGTTTCCTTGCTGGGTTTGTTCTTTGTAGTCCGAGTTACTTGCTCAGGTTTCGGACGGTTCGTTATCACAACGCCGTACATATCCATTATTATGCTACCCTACGTCCCTTTGCTTTGATAGGTTAGAAACTGGACTTAAGGAAAGTCTCGTCATTCGGCATGAGCATCGCATCCACGCAACGTCGCATGTCAGGCTCACCCTCATCCTCCGAGCACTCGTTGAAAGAATGTACAGAGCATGTGCCCCTGGCCATGCTGTGGCCATTCCACGCCGACGCTGTGATTCAGTTAGCCCCATTTGTCACTTTCTCGAGTGACCTCAGCCTTTGCTTTTCGATAATAAGATACTACTCACCGACCACCATGGGTGCACTGGGATGCCAGCTTGCGTCACGTACGCATGTGCCCCAGCCCGAAGGCTCCTCAAAGTACAGGCGGCTACGCCTGTCTAATCGCCGCGTTCCCAATGTCGCCTTCTTCACATCGATCTTCCCTGCAAGGGTTGCGTCCATGTTCCAGATGTATACCTTCCCATCCGCACTACCGGAGTACACGTATCGTGAGTTGGTCGAGACTGGGGGGGAAAAGTGGCATCTGATCAGTGTCCTCAGAACTCTGTGCCCTCTGAATGTCACCACGGAGTTGTCATGCGGGTGAACATCCCAGTCCTCGTCGTCGTAAGCCTCTCGCCGATAATCATAGCCGCTAGTATTAGAGTGTCGGCTTGGGTTGATGTCGCGAAACCTATTTGAAGTCATTGCCATCCGCAGATCCCAAAGTTTCATGCTCTGATCCTTGCCATTGCTGAGAATATAACGGCCATCGCCTTTGCTGTCGATATATGTCAGACCCTCAATATGGCCCACGAATGCACCTGCTTCTCGACCATCGCCCATGCTCCTCCGATCCCACACCTTGATGGTGGCATCATCCGATCCAGAATAGATTATGTGCGGAGAAGATTTGTCTGCAAAACAGACTGCATTGACATGGCCCTTGTGGCCGTCGATGTGGTGCAACACCCGACGTGATTCGATATCGTACACCACCAAGGTGTTAGAGCTCGTGCCCGCGACCAGCTCCCTCCCATCCCCCGAGAATCGGATAGACCAAATACCAAACCCGCGGTTCCGAGCACCCCATCGCTCTGGTCTAGCGCTGCCATCATCCAGTTCCAGTGTGTAAGGTTCTCCAGTGTCGTTCGGGTCGGTCGGAGCTATGGAGACCAAGCTCTGAATGGATGTATACGCTATCCAGCGGTTATCGCGGCTCAGCGATGCGTCGGTCAAGGTCCACTGGCCAAATGGATAGGTCACTGTCTTGTAATGTCTCCAATTGTATGGATTTGATGTGTCATACATTCGAACTTTGAAATCCTGAGAGCAAGAGAAGAAAAAATTCCCGTCGTCTGAAAACTGGCCCGAGTATACAGGATCATCGTGGTGGATGATCTGCTCGACCGCTGTGCCGGGTATCATGGCCTGGTGAGTGAGGGGGAGGTCGGTGTGAGCAAGTGCTTGCAAACAAGCTCAAGTGTCAGAGCAGGGCAGAGCGACCCTCTTACCTGTGCCACCAATTCACCATTCCGTCTCCTTTCTTCATGGCTACCGATACCTAGTTCTCTCTCCAGCAGGCGTCTCATGATGTGTTGCTTCCTTTTGCGCAGCCCATAGTCATTAGCACCGAAAGTCCCTGTACGCATAAGCTTCATGCCCTCCTCGCTTGGAACCTTGGGAAACCTGCTAGGATCTTTAGGCTCGCGCCGTGGACGAAGACCCAAATGACTTAGAAAACTGTCCGAATCGTGGCCATCTGTAATTAAGACATCAGTGAGATGGCGATTGCGTAAGAGTGCCATAAGTTGTGGCCTGGTCAATAATCCGGGCCTGCCAGGTCCTGAGTGCGCATGTCGGTCAGCATCGTCTTTGATATGATGTACGGGAAGAGACAGGCTTATTACCTCTCAAGAGCGACAGAATGCTTTGTATCGGGTCCGTTTCCCCTTCCTCTTCCTCTTCCTCTCCATCTCCATCGTCTTCAAGTTCGTCATCGTCGTCGTTGTCGTTGTCGTCGTCGTCGTCGTCGTCAAGAACGAATTGGACGTCTAACCCGCCGGATAATGCATCTGCCCGAAGGGGTCATGTCATGCCACGTCAGTGCTGGCATTAAAGGACTCAGGTGAGGTCCTCTCCGAGGTCGGATGGTGACCCTGTGGCTTGGTGATTTGGGATAGCTTACCATGGAAATCGTCATCGTCATCGTCATCGTCATCCTCGTTGGGCTCATCCCGATAGTCCGAGTCATCCATGTCATCTGCATCGTAGTACCAGCTGGCCGCATCTTCCGCGCTGCCTTCACCGGCTTGCTGGTCGTGCTCCTGAGATTGGCCATTCGGGTGTGGCGATCTATCCGGATCCGGGTGGTCCATTTGCAAGATCAGATAGGGACAAAATCAGCCAAACGTCAGAATTGAGCCCTGTATTGGAAGGCGACGAAGTGTTGTTGCGAGTATAGAATGGCGAATATGCCGTACGAAGACTGCAGCCGAGTCAACTGCGGAGCGCGCAGCTTATCAATCAATACAGGCGACGGGCGGACCGGGCGCTGGTTACTTATGTACGGAGTAAATACAGACGAATGCAGCCTTTTGAGTGGTTCCCGCTATTTGAGAGATCAAAATTGTAACTACGGGGGAGACGACGATGGATTAAAGCCCACGAATGGTGACGAAACGAGGAAGAAGGAAAGAGAGCAAGAAGTAGGAAACCCGAGCTTTTTTCGCATCGTGACGACATTTGGCGGCGGGCGGGGAATACATCTCGGACAACAGGAGCTCTCGAAGTCCTCAGCAAATAGCAGCAGTCTTGGAGCTGGAGCTGGCGGAGTTAAGCTGCTCACCGGCTCCAAGCTTCGGATGCTGGGGTGCCACACCAAGCGCCACTACTACCTCGCCGCTACTTGGTGACGACGAGTGAATGCGCTAAATCCCCACGATCTCCCTTGTCTTGGCGAAGTACTACTAGTACAGCACGGAGTTAGGTAGTCACTACTCCGTACTGGACAAAGTTGCTGGTGCGTAGTCCGTACAGCACAACCCACGAAGCCAGACCTCGCCCTGCATCCGGTTCTTCACTCAAAGTCTGACGAGATGATGAGCACATTCCGAACCTGGCTTGTCGTCCTCGAATGCAAATCTCTAGCTTTCTTGGATAGCCATACCATCTTTGGCTCAATAAATTGTTGATATTGTGTGCCGGAAAGCGTTGACTGATCATTCGATATTCAAAGTAATAGACTTGCAAACTTGCGACACGCAGCGCGGCGGCTGTGAACAGCTAGTTCACGGCCGCATGAAGCTCACCCGCAGCAAAGTTCTCTTTACTATCCATCGCCGATCCTCTTCCAGGCCATCTACAGTGGCAGTCTTAGGGTTACGGCGGGAACCCGGACGCTGCCCCACTGGGCCATTCAATTGGTAGCGGCATTGGGCCACGCCAGGTACCGCACCTCGTCAGCCCGGCAGCATGGTTCCTGGCACGTCGGGTTTTACGCCTATAGACTCGACCTTGGCCATGCATGCTATCTGCACTGCGTATAGGCGATCTTCTACGTATCTTGGCGGAATCGCAAGCACCAAGCCTGGGGAGGCCCCATTATCTGGGCAATTGGTGCGCATTTCGACCCAGAATTCCGGATCCCGGGTCCCTAGAAATTGGACCAAAGCAACCATTATTAGTTAAATACACCGCGCGGCCCGTTGTTCTGTTTCGGTCCCCCGTGTCCACTCCGCGCTTTTCTGTCTGTTTCTGGACCATCCAGCTTAATGCGTGTTGAGGTCACTGAATCAGTGCTATGTGGCAGTGGCAGACCTCACAATTCGGGCACATGGACGAATTGCCTCTTAGGCCCGCCTCGAGACCACAAAGGCTCTTCGTAAGAGGGAATAACAGCATTACGTTCCGCAATATGCTCTCTTTATCATAGTAGCTGTCATGGTTGGCGAGTAGTATTTCTGGCCCCCCATCAACACTTGCCGTGGTGACTACTGCTCGGCGAAACCTACTCGAGATCCTCACACAGAGTAAGAGAGTTCATTCTATTGAATCTTGGGCTATGCTGATAGCAAACGGTGAATTATTCACCAAGAAACTTCACACGCAGTGGCGATATGGCGGGACTAGGCATGCGGCGATAATAGTGGACAAAAATGTTCTGACCCGAATATGGCTCCTCCAATAGACCACTTGAGAATTGGTAGCCATCTCGGCGGATACCTCTTTCGAGGAAAGAGGCAATCGTATACCCAATCACAGGGTTGCTCCTGGAGCGGGCATTCTCAAAATTTGAACAAGTTCCGTCAGCCGATTATATCCCTCAGCATGGACAAGAGGCAGACTCGTCTTCGGCAGTTTGTCTGCGGCATGGCTGCGCTTCACCACCCTGGTGCAGCACACGCAGTTTAGTGAATGGGTCAACTCTTAAAACTTCAAGGTCACAGCTGAGCGTCATAAATCCTTACCCTGGCATACATCACCCTCAATAAAATTAGTGCTGCTCGCACCAGCAAGTTTCTGGCCAAGCCGTGTTTAGAGGAGCATAAAATTCAGCGAAAGAATAACTCACCACCGCCTAAGTAAACTTCCTACAAGACGGAACATTCTGATCAATCAGCTTCCTTCTGATGTCTAACCTCATTTCACGCCATACATTTTGGCTCTCTTGAGAAACAGCCCCCCAAATGAGACGATGGACAGAGTGATCTGGGTCAGAATAAAATGTTGATGGGAGCTGTTTTAGCTCTTTACGATGCTATAGTTAATCCGCAACTCTCGACAACCAATCTATCGCCCGGCAAAATAAGCGCTAAATTAAACACAACGTTTCTCCAAATATACGAACGAACATTCGTTCATTCATCTCATCTCCCGGTCGAATTGCGGGTTAGATTAGGCGGAAGAACATCCACTCCCATTCTTGAGACGAGCGAGTGCAAGGGAAACCTCAGATCTAGGCGGAATGTCGAATAAATAACCCGTCAATTTCTGCCAGATGGATTGACCTATTTCGTTAGCACTGAGCCTGATTTCTACTTAGAGCAGTTTTATTAGTTACATGCTTGCCGAGCCCGGAAGTACAGCAATCGGTCAAGAATTCGGCCACTTCCTTTGGCTATACACCCGACGCCATTCTTTCAAATGAACCTGAGGCAATTCTTCTCGGGGCCGTGTAGCAACAACCTGGGGCCATAGTCGCACGACGTCACCGCTTTGTAGGCGGCTTTCTCTACCTGCTCTGACTTGCTGCTCGAGGGGCAATAGCGTAGTAAGAATAGCTGCAAGTAGCTCTTTGACTCCAGTCTCCAAAACTTCCACACAAGTTTAGAAGACACGGTAACAATTCCTTCCAGCGTCTTAGAGTCGGCGGACGCCCTTCACGGCCCAGCGAGATGATACAGTCGCTTGACAAAAGTCACGACAATGACGGAATTTCCCACCAATTTGCCAACCAATACAACAACAAAGATGCCGCGTTTTGCGCGCAAAATTAGCTCAATTGTTTATTAATTAGAGGATTAGGTTGAAATTACTTAATCCCCCTAGGATTTAGCTAGTATTTCGTGTACCAGCCATTTGCGCGCATAACAGCTTCCATACGATGCGGCATCGTGTCAATTAGCCTATTCAAGAGGTCATCTTCTAATTGCTCCCAGCACTCAACAGCAGCCTCACAGAGGCGTTGCTTTGATGCAAGACTCTTCTTTATATGTGATAACTCCGCGTGATGCATTGCGATATCCTATTTAAGTAACTTCCATAGATTTTCAATAGGGTTAAGGTTAGGTAAATATGACGGCTAATGCACTAGAGTTATCCCATTTTCTTTTGACCACTCCTGTAGCTATTCTTGCATTTTCCTAGCTATGCGTGTAGAGACATTATCTCAAGTAAATACTATACTGGGTTCTGCAATTATTAGAGGCTAATCTTGAAGGCATTGAAGAATTCGGCGGCCTGTGACACCACCGCCCTTAAGATTCTGGGTCACCAATTAAGGGATATAATAAAGTCCACCGATTATACATACATCCGCTCTAGAACATCTAAAAATACCGTGTAGGCTTTTTTCAAGGCTGCATATTCTTAGGACGAAGTCTCTTGCCCTAGGCTTATTAGTTATTTTTATAAGAAGTAATTTTGTAAGACTTACTTTTCGGCAAAAACCCACTTATACACCTCTCCCTTTCCGCGCTTAACAGTAGTCTTATTAGAGAAGATCCAGCGGCGCCAAGAGGTAGGTGACTCACACAGGTATTTCCTAGCAAAATCTAGCCTTTCTTTTGCTAATTCTGGCGTTATTTTTGGCCGTAATAGTGCTTTCTCATGCTGGATACCCTCTTTAATAAGGAAGCGATTCAATGTACGAATTGAACAAGAAAGGCTAGCTTGCTCTATGATATCTTGATTCTTGATGAAAGGCTCGTCGCGAATCAATTGAAAAATGCGTCTTTTGTCGCGGTCAGAGAACGTTGACGGGCGGCCACTACGTGGCGAAGATTTGGCTGATATCTGTGACTTGTAACGTTGTCGGATGCCGTACGCGGTCGCAAGCGGAACTCTTCTTTCTCAGCGATTTCTGGCCCGGTCATGCCCGAATCAAATGCTGATACAATTCTTGACCGCTTATGAGGGCTATATTCAACCCTTGGAGTGCTGGCGGCCATATTGGCTGAATTATTTAGGTTTGAAGCTGATGATGCAGGCGGAAGGATGCGGCGGTGTGACGCGATGACGCGTTAATCATCGTGACTTTTCGCCCCACTGTAGCATATTCATGTTTTATAACTTCATGCCCAGGAACGTAGGAGCGCTGACATGTCAAATCCAGTGCCGCCGCACAGACCCATTAGCCTATGAACCACTTATCCTATTCTCTCCAAACGCTCAGACTTAAGCACCTGCTCGCGAAACCTCCAATCCCATAATGCAGTGTAAGAGAAAGAGGCTAAGAACAGTATATTTTTTCTTCGCATGTAGTGCTACCAGGTAAATCCGTATTTTCTCTTCTTCTTCCATCTCCTCCCCTTTCGTTTCTTCTCTTCTCTTTATTTATGGCCATGCTCTTGACTGTGCCGTCTGTGTCCGGCGCCAACATTCCTTCATCCCTCCCACTGCACGGTGTACAGAGTAGGTTAGATATTAACAACAAATACATTTTCCGCCGCCGCCTTGTTTTATACAGTAAAGTTCAGCCGGACTACAGCTGACTGATTGATCGTTTCTAGAATGGGAAATTAATCGCTTGAATTATCCCGTGACAAAGCAAACCAAATCCGTCCAAATTGGAATCTAGAGGTAAACAGTAATGAAACGTCGTCGTGCATAGTGACTTTGCCACAATTACGAAGAAAGTACGTAAACGATTGTGCGGCCGTTGGTCGATAAGTGGATGCGGTGAATGCAGTAAGGAGCAGATCCTCGCATTCCATTCCATTCGTATCTTATGCGTACAGGGCCTCGAAGAAGTAAATGATGCCGAAAATGAGGAATGCCACGGCCCCGCCGACAGTGACTGCGCACACGCGTGTAAGTATTTAAAAGTCCACAGTGAGGATAATCTTTGTATATGACATTGATAGTACTCACCGATTCTCAGACTGACACGTCCAGCAATGGCCCGCCCACCAATAACGGCCACACCGGTGCAGATTGCATGCCCACAGGTCGCACCCAGCGTCACCCACCAGTAATCCTGTCCAGCGGCCATGGCAATGGTTGCGATTTGACTGCGGTCTCCCCATTCGCCCAGGAAGGTCATTACGAAAGTCTGCACCCAGGCCGGGCTGAGGAGGAGGGAGCATAGGTTGCCGATGCCTTGAAAGAATGCAGTCATCGACCCAGATCGTCGCGATGGGCTTCTTGACGGCGATTGGGATGGCGAGCGTGGAGGCGAAGGGAAACGGCTCTTAGACCGCGAGTTCCTACCACCCAGTCCCATCTCCAAATTGTAGGCGGAGATGCCGCCGTTCTGGCCACGACCCATTTCCTTTTCCTTCTCAGCGAGCTCCTGCTCGACCTCATGCATCTCAGCCGACACGCCTTCGTTGGGGTCCATCTTCATACCCTCGTTGAGCAACTTGGCACCAAAAATAAAGAATAATCCGGCAGCGAGGAAGCTGGTGAGGCGCTTGGGAATCAGGGTCGGAACGGCATGGCCCAACACGGCAGACAAGACTGTCATGACAAGCAAAGCGCCAAAAGCTGCGGAAAAGACAACCATGCGATCATGTTTCATAGCCATGAGAGCGGCAACGAGGAAGGTTTTATCGCCAATCTCCGACACCAGAATCATGGTAAACGACAGAACCCATGAGTGAAAGGGCTGAATGATGCCGTCGTCCTTGTCCTCCACTATAGATATCTTGGTTTTCGGCTTTGTTCTGATCGTTTCTTTCGAATTGGGCGACAGAGTTTCGAGATGGTCCTTTATTGACCCGCCCGTGGTAGATTTCGATTTATCTCGAGGCGAATCGGGGAGATCATCGGGTTTCTGGCCAACATCTGAAGTTAGAACAGTTCTTTGCCAAACGAAATAAGACCGAAGCAGTCAAAGGACTGGGTCAACTCACATCCAAACCAGTGTAATCTGTGCTGCCTGCTTCTTTGTGGGTAGGTAGCTTTGCTTTGTCTGTATCCTCTTCCTTGGAGCCGTAGAGTTTGCGCTCCTCGCTATGTGGTAAGGGTGGTTGCTCCTTGGGAGCTTCGGGCTTGGTAACGGCCTTTTCACCAGTTTTCCCTTCTTTCTCTTTGCGTGCCTTGTCTTTTTCGGTGACGCCTCCTTCTGTGCCGGTGGAGATGCCCTTCTCGGGACGATCGCGATTCTTGTCGAACATGACGCCGTCATTGGATTTCGGAATCTTTTGGCCATCGATTAACGTTGGATCGGCGGGTCTTCCTTTCAGCTGCGGTAGCTTCTGGCCCTTCGCATCCACGGCCACCCCGTCTGTCTCTACAAAGGGACCCAGATGAGGCTTTCCATCTTTGCCGTCGACTGGCGCGGCTTTGGTAGCGACACCGTATCGACCGCCAGTGCTTGATTTTGGCTTGGCAGCATCATCTGCTTGTCGGGACTCTGTGGTTCGGCCTAATGATTTTGAGTCGCCAGCATTCACGGACGGCACTACTCGAGGGGAGAGTCCAGCCGCCAAGGACGGCAGCAGGAGCAGTAGCAAGGGCGATTGCGTGGTCTGGAATCTCATCGTGACGGTTCCCTGCCCGTGTCTTCGGCCGTAGGGGTCTTGCTTGGGTCAATCAAGTTGGAATACCTGCCCGCCCGTGTCTTCGGTCGTAGGGTCCTGGGTCAATCAAGTGGGAATAATTGACCTTTGCGCACGCTCCGATGGCGAGAGTTGGTCGATGGGCTAAGATGACGGCTAAAATAGAGTCGCCGCAGCAGACAGAGTTACACGGATCGAATGCTAAAGTACGGTGAGGAGTGGTACAGCGAGACAGACGCGTAGTTGGTGTCTCGACGTTCGTTTGACCAAGAGCCTAGCGTGAATTTGCTCAACGCAGGCAGGCAACTTGAAAGTGGGAAGGCCAGCAGCGTCTTTAGCCGTTTCTATAGTGTTGATCATGCGCAAGGAGTTGTTCTTATCGGCCGAGATTTGATAAAGTTCTTTATTAGTTGAGAGGAAGCACCGTCGTAGAAATGTTTGGTTGCGTTTGCCACGCCGGTAAGCTTTGAACAGCACTGACAAAGGGGCTGTCTGACTTGCGCCTCTTCGTGGTCGGCCTGGATGGGGCCGGACTGAACTGAACCCGACCGGATTGGTCGCGTGCGGTGTCTGCGCTTAGGCCTGGTCGGGGGATTTGCGGCGTTCTCCGTCCGTTGGTAGCAGCTAGCTAACTAGTTACAGTGTTCAGGAGTAACTTACGGAGTACGGAGTAGGCATCTAGTTGGAGCTAGCCCGATGGCGTGGCATGAACCGTCAGGAATCGATCGACGTGTCAAGCGAGCGATCCTGTCTGACTAGTCTGCAGGTAACAATACTGTGAAAATGAATGATACCAGGGGAGTTGGTGGACGTGGGGGTATCATGCAGAGCTTGAGGCAGGTAAAGCTGTGATGAAGTATAAAGGGAGGAAAGTGGACGGGAAAGGGAAACTTGTTGCTGCTCTCCTCGAGCTCTGAAAAATTTAGAGGCCAGGGTGCAGGGAACAGTGGGCGAGCGACCGACTCCCTCAAAAGAAATCATTCAAAGGGGTCGCTGCGCAAATGAGATTAAATGGGATAGACATGATAATTGACTCAGGGTTAATCCATCATCCATGGCATCCAGGTCAATTAACCGCATGCATACAAAACCCACACGACAAAGTCTTAATAAGATACCACCCACGCTATTCTTCTCATGTATTTTATTCCTCCCACCAGCTGGAGACTGTTGTTTCGTTTCTGAGTCTCCATCGCGAGATGTTTCCAGGCAGGGGTTCCCGACACCTTGCGTCGGCGACCGTCGCCCGTGTCCCTCTCAATAATAGGTAATTCATCGCGAGATAGCATAATCGAAAGCAACGGCGCGCCAACCAGCCCCGCAAGCCAACACTAAGCCTTTAGCAAAGAGGATTGAGACAAGAGGGTAAATTAAACTCAACGCTTAAGCGTCCTGGGAATATCCGCCTGAGTTCCAAGATGAGCCTACTCCGTATTCCGTACGGGGTACTACGTAACTATGCCAGAGGCTGTGTCCGTACTTTAGCGCCCTTCCTAACCCTCCCCTCCAGCTCGTCCTTCAGGCTCGTCCTCTTCACGCACCACAACCTCCCGAGATCTAGCCCTATCCGCGAGGCATGGCAGTCTGGGGTAGTATTTAAACGAGCTTGGTCCACGGAGTATGAAGCGTTATCCTGACCCGTCCTTCCAGTCCTACTATCCACCCAACAATCGACTGTCAACATCACCGTCGCCGTCACCGTGAGCGCAAGGCCGACTTTCGCAAAGTTGAAGATCTTGCCACAGATCCAGTCCCGACCCTCCGACCTCCTCAGCGATAACGAAGACAAAGAACTCGACTCCCTATAACCGTGGCTTCGATTTTCATATGACGGATTTACTTGCTCTCACAGTATACTCTTTAAGAGAAGTAGACCTGGAAGACGTTATGGTGGGACTGGCTGTACCAAGGCCGTAACTCTCTCCTTCCAACTTCTCTGAACGGTCTTTCAAGGTGTTTCGAGCGAGCCGCACGACAAACTTCATGACAAGCTTCACATCGAGCAGACCCCATTGGGACCTCCATCCCAGGCGGCAACGCAGTCGACATTTGAGTGCACAGGTAGACGAATATCCAAGAGTCCAACTCGACGCAAGAGGCTGCCGATCCAGTAAAGAATGAATGTCAACGTCAACAGGACACATAATGAACTGTCGTAAAAAATCTAAAAAATGATCTAGCAATGCTTCATACTCATTAACAATTTCTCAGACCCAGAAAAAAAATGGCCCTGGTTCTCACGTACCGACATGGTTTCTTAGCACCTTGTCGCTATCTTCGAAAGATGTCAGAATTGTCTCTTCCATGGGCTGCGTAGCAGGGATTGTAGCTTCATCTTTATTATCCCTTGAATAGTGGGCGTGCAACATAAAATAAGTTGGTATCTCAGATTGTGTAGCTTTAAGCCACTAAAACTTAGAGCGAAAAGTATGTAGCTGAACCCGAATTACCTCCACTCCATATAGTCAATTGGCCCCGATACGAAAGCTAGATCAGTATGTCGAGCGAATGAGCCGCGTACGTAGCTAATCTTGGGCCGGGTGATGTTGAGAGCAGAAGCTACCCTACAACTCGCTCATACAAAACAAGGCATTCCAGAACGACACTCCAGTCCTTTACCCAGGCTGTATTTCTGAGGGGTGAGGAAACCATGTGAAAAGCATTCAATACTTTTTAATACGGCTATGTCTTTGCTATCCTTGCTTAGCGTTATGACAGAATACAATTCATGAGTACACATCTTCCTCTTATGTGGCTTTAATTTTGTCATCTACCACACTACTCTGCGGCTCAGGGCTCAACTTGCGTATCGGGTATTCTCGCATCTAATAAACTCAGAATTAAACGGTAGTAGAGAAGAAAAATGAACAACGAAACCTAAGGAGAAAGAAATAACGAGTCCCGACGATTGGATAATATCCCCCTTCTTTCCGTAATCAGCCAGTTTCCGGCACAGAGTGGCATCGTTGACTCGCCCGAAGTCGAAGTCTGTGCTGGCGTTTTGCAAACATCAGACCGCAGACGTTACACAATGAGCCTGGGCCGGCCGGGCCACTCCGCCACTTGGGGGTGTCTTCCGTGGCGCAGTTGTGGCATTGCAATCTGATCTTGCGCGTCTTCCAGGGACGTACATCTTTCTGCAACGGCTTCTTCCTCTTGAGGAGTTGTGCTTGGTCTTTGCTCCACTGATATATCGAGTCCTCGCGGGACGGCGCGTCAGTTACCTCGCCGGCACGCCGCCTTCCGCGAAGGATGAATATCCTGTTGATGTTGGTGTGTATGTCCTGGCTGAGTTCTAGGACGAGATGGAGCTCGCTGTCATTCACGGGCTCATGGTCGTGTTCCGGGAGATGACTGACAAGCCAGGCGAGCGACTCGGCATGCAGCTTGACCTGATATTCTTGTTAGCGGTCGTGGGGGGACCACAGCAGACAGAACCAAATGTGGAATGGAAGGACGAGACGAGGCGGGGTGATGGTGAGGACAGGACCAGATGAGAAACGGAGAATGGTTTATGTGTGAGCTCGTTGCACTAACCGCATCGATGCTCTCACGCAGTTTTCGGGCTTCCTCAGATGGCTCCAGACTGAGTGGCATCTCGTGCTTCTTGAACAAGCCCAAGACTGCTGCTGTCCAAGAAGGAACGGTTGCACGCAGCTTCAAGTAGTTTGATGCTCAATATAGATGGACGGGGACGATAGGGCTAGATGAACGTCTAGCTTGAAGTATCGAGAGCAGATGGGGACGGAGTGCTAGCTAGTAGGTTTGTTGACGCAAGGGTGGGCTTGAGAAGAGCGAAGGGGAAGGAAAGAGGGAAGAACCCTGAAGAATGGCGGCGGAAATGGCGGGCCTGGTTTGGCGATCAGGAATTCAAGGATATTTATGTATACTCTCGAAGCCGCCGGGTTGGCTGGGGACACACGAACCCTACGCCGCGATTGCATGTCTTGCCAAAATTACTGGCTACTGCGGAGTAGTTACTTGAGCATTTTATCAAAATCGGTACCTAGCTAACTAACGGGTGTGCTGGTTACGTACTCCGCAGTGGCATCAATAGTTGCTCCCGCGGTACGGAGTAGATGCCCCAACCCTGTCACTCCGCAGAGGTACGTGGTCCCAAGTCACTGGACCCACTCGGCTCGAGCTGCCGAGTTGACTTCAGGGTCCTTGTGTACCCCGCAGAGTGTGCTCCGGGTAACTCGACGGGTCCATCGCTTTCACCTTCAGATCAGATTTAAGACCTAATTTTACGAGAATCCCCTGTTTCAATTGAAGCTGCACATGTATAATTTCTCCCGCGCTTCTACAATAGATAAGACAATGTTTAAGCAAGATTCGGTGGACACCTGACTCGGCTTTTCGGTCCTCAGACGCACTTCATGAGTACTACACACATCAATACCCCGTGCAAAGGGACTGGCGGCGGGCTCCGCCGCGCGAAAAAGAAACATTGAGGCAATGGGGCTGTCTTTTCTCACCCACGGTTGCTGCTTTTTGCATGACAGACACTGCTCACCCATGCTTACCATCAGGCCAATATACTGAATGCCGGCGGATCAATCGACGACAAATTCCAAATCATCAAGACACTGTGTGTGCCGCGCTCGTCTGGGCCGACTGTGATGTGGCTTCTAGACCGTCACTTATTCGTCAATGGCTGATTTCTTTCTTGGTTGCCAGCCGCAAATATATCGCCGCTGAGGCAAGCCGCTCTTCATGATACTGCCATCCGCGACGGGTGAAACGTTGCCACTAGTTACTGCTGTTCCCTGCAGGTATCGAGTGAGCAGTCTTGGCTGGCCTGTGAGAACGCCGCCGATAGCGACTCGACCAACCAGGCTTCCGCTCATCTTGGCGGATGACTTAATTCCCGACGCTGCACCACCTAGCAGACAACTTTACTTGCCTTTCAGGACGCCAAGCTCCTGTACTACTGGCCCATGATGTGGGTAGACCAATAGTGCCTCAAGGGGCCGTCGTTTCCACACAGCATCTACTCAGCCAAGCCAAGAAATGACAACACATCAGTATTCCCCCAACCCAGTTCTAGGAACAGAAGCTTAGAGGTTCAAATACGGTCTACGAATCACCACGTGTCAAACCTCAATCCGATCAAACTCTTGCTTGTTGACGGTAGTCATATCGATTCAATACTGACTGTTCATATACATGAGCAGGTTTGGCATGGATTAGCCACAGCACGGCCATGTACCAGCAAATAGGCAGTTGACTCAATTCTTGTCAATAAACAACAAAAATTACAAAGTTTAAGAAAAATACTTGTAAATGAGATCCAATAGACATCTCTATGTGGATCATGGATGACTTCGATGCATTGGCGTGTACATGCGCCCATACTGACCAAAAGTCACTGAAACATGAACTGGCACCGGAAGTGGCGCAGACGGAAGCACTTGGAAACGGGATGGACCTGTTTCGTAGGAAGCAGGTCACACTAAAGGATGTGGAGACTTGTTGCAATCTGCGCATGTCTTAAGCGGCCAGCGTGATGATGATTAGTCTTCACATTGTATTGTATTCGAACTGTTGGTCAATGTCCTCCGGCAGGGCGGATCCGGTATTGCCTTCTGTTTAATTACGTATTGAGACGAGTCCACGAGCCCACAAAAAAAAAAAAAAAGAATTATACTGTTATAAAGGCCGTCGCTGTGATATCAGAAATATGAAATCTAGGCCATATTCGAAACTATGGATGCCGGGCCTACCAGTGGATCATGCAAGCCTTGCAAGGCACACAAAACGGGCCCTGAAGACGAACCCACACGCAGAGGTCCGGACGTCTAGTCGGATACGATTCTCCGACTATCTTCCGAATCTGGATTCTTTAAAATCCGAAGTCAAGCAGGCCAAAAGTGTGACTTTCGATGAACAGACCTGCCATTAACCTGATGAGTAGGGGGGAGTGGGGGGGGAGTATATATTGGCACTGTTTATTCTGTGTTCTTCCTGTCACTGCGTTTGGCAACAACGAAGTCATGATGCGAGTAAGATAGCACAGACAGCAGAGGTTACTCACATGGCGAGTTTCTACTCATAAAAGGAAGAAAGATTCTGTCGCATCCCCAACAGTCAGCATGGTTCCACTGAAAGGTTGTGCCACCGCATCCCACCAGATGGCCAGAACAAAAGCCCAACATGTTATGCGCACTTGAGCATTAGCCATGCTCGAGCTTGTGCCGCTTGGGAGTCTATTCTGTGCGCGGCAAGGTGAAACAGGAATCTGCGGCATGCAAATTCGTAGTGGCAACCTCGTAATAGCAGTAGCTTATAATGGTTTTCTTCTGGGGGGAGGGGGGTTTACTTAACTTAACCTAAAAACTCACATTCTACTATGAAATAACATTGGTATTATATAATTACACACGTTACCTTGCCGTCGCATGCCGCGGCACGCCGCGGCGCTACGCAAATCTTAGATACCGTGCATAATAAAGTGTTAGTCAACATTCTCCGGCACGGCGTAGCCAGCCTCTTCTTCTGTCTTCTTACACATGGAGATCGGCCAACGAGCGACAAAAAACAATAATACTGTCACCGTCATTTCAAGGGCAAGCTAGCCGTACTATAAATTATTACCAGTTGCTCGCAGTAGAGCCCGGCCAGTACTTTATTTTTGCAGCCATAGCAACCAATACTCACTATCTATAGCCCCTGACTTTTGGGTATTACAGAACAAGAACAAGCCAATACATGCTTTTACGCTTCATTCATCAGCAAAACGTCAAGACATCAAGACATCAAGAGCAGGAGAAGGAGACCCCTCGGTCCTCGGGGTTTCCTTCACCCCGGCCGCCTGATGACGTCCCTCTCGGGCTCAACCATCTCAACCTCCTCATCATAGTCAAGCTCCTTGATACTCCCCTCGCTGCGATGCGCGAACTCCTCGCAATCCCCCCCCCACCGACGCGTCAGCCAGCCCTTGAAAGCCGCGGGCCGCACGCTCAGCGGCTTGGGAACCCAGTGGAGAAACTCTTTGGGGCAGCCGCCCCAGTTGCGATAACGCGGGTTGACGGGGCGGGTGGTCAGCTTGCGCTTGTACCAGCAGTTGGGGCGGCTGATGGTCACGGCGTGGTTGAAGTCGACAAGCAGGATCCGCAGCTTGTCCATGTCCACGCTCCTGATGCCCGTGCCGCCCAGGAACTGCAGGAGGACGTTCCGGGGTGCAAAGTCGCCGTGCCGCACGCCGTGGAAGGAAAGCCGGGACTCAATCTCCATGGCCCTCGCGAGGATCTCGAGGCGCTGCTGGGGAGAGAAGAAGAAGTGGTGGCGGCTCCCTATCAGGTTGTGCAGGCTCCGGGCCGGAACCCATTCCATGAGGATCATACGAACGGGCCGGCTGTGATGAGACCACAGGGGCACGTTGAAGGTCCACGACCCGTGATACTTGGGCACGAGGACGCCGTCGACGGAGGCCCTGCTGAGGTCCTCGTACGCGGCGGCTTCGCGGCTGTAGTGCTGGTCGGCCAGCCAGGTGACGTCGACGGGTCGCCCGGCGTCCCGGTTGCCGTATGCGTAGTAAAGAGGGTCGAATATCTTGGCCACGTAGGTGCGGCTCTTGTCCTGGTCGAGATAGACCTCGACGATCTGAGGGCCCCGCCCATCCTTGCACGCTATATCGCGTATAACGTGGAGCTGGTGGACGCTCGGGTCGAGGGGCGGCGATGTGCTTGTGGGTGGGCACCTCACACACCACTCGCTCTGTGTTAAGGCGCGGAGAGCTTCTAGCGGAGCCTCCTGCCGTTCTTGGGCTTCAATATAGCCGGTGATGCCGTACGGCTGCGGAGGGACATGCTTACGGATAGTGAGGCTGAGCCCGCTGCGATAGGGAAGCTCTGGCCGGCGAGGATCTGGGAGGGGCTCCCAGCGGGTGAAGGGGTCGTTTGGAAACCAATCCCCCGCGGAGATTGCCATTTGGAAATGGGCAATCGAAAACGGGTAACGGCCAATGGGCAGTGGGCAATGGAGAATGGGCAGTGCAGTGCAGTGCAGTGCTGTGCTGCCCACGCCGTGTGGCTAAGGCGAGCAGCAGAATGGAATGGATGCGGTTGATAAAGACAGATAGGTGTCTGTCCGGCGGGCAGCAGCCGGGCATTTAGCAGTGCAAGAGTCCGTGCAAGATAGTTACAGGATGTACGGAGTACTGACGGTGGCTAATGGCTAACATCAGCCGTCCAGGCCCGTATAGCAATCCACGAACACAATCGTCTTCTTGCTCTTCAATTGTGCGCAAACTCGCCGTCACGGTCAAGTTCTGGCAGTGTTATGCTGCGATACCATCGCCCGGACCGCACTCAGTCCCGTCGTGTCCGCCGGCTAACGAACGAGCCATGAGCACTCGTTACTGCATCCCCCGGGTGCATCCGTACTCACTACGCCGAACCCTCGGCACCTACAGCTAAGCTGGCCGCCCATCGTCGCGCGGAGAAGAGCTGGGCGCTCGTGCAGCCCGGGGTCCTGACTCCAATGTGCGCTGCTCTTACAAGTATCTAGGAGCAGCAGCAGCAGCATTGAGCGTGGACCACTACGGAGAAAAAACCCCAACTGCACAGGTTTTTCTTCTCTGCATAACTAACTAGTGCAAGATATTTCCTAGTTTAACCTTAATTCGCCATTTGCGTGCCTGCCTCGACCAACGACCAGCCAGCCAGGCACTTACTTTTTCCAGGAACGGCCGTTTTCTGTTCTCCTTACTCCGTACTCGTCCGCCAACTTGAGTAACTAGTGAGTGAGCGAGCGGGTGGGATTCATCCCATCTCAGGCCTTCCGCCTCATCACTGGCAAGCAAGCCGCCATGGAGGCAATTGAGCAATTGCTCGCTTGGGCCGAGACCAACCACGTCGTCATCAACGGCATGGGTCCAAGAGTGCTTCCCGGACGAGGCATCGGCATCGTCGCGACCCGCAATTTGAAAGTGAGTTTCTTGTCGGAGCAGTAGTTGGTCGGCAGACGGGATGCACGCTACATATTAGATATATTAAGCAAAAAAAAAAAAAAAAAACATAAATAAAACTAACCACCGCAAATACAGGCCAATGAAGACCTGCTCACTGTTCCAACCAAGCTACTCAGATCGCTGGGAAATACACCCAAGCCCATCGTCAGCAGTCTCAAGGGCGCCTCCGTCCACGCCATTCTCGCCGCCTCGCTCTGCCTGGACATCACCATCACCAACACCAACACCAAACGCAATCCCAAAACCAAAACCAATTTCAACACTAATCCCAGTCCCAGTCCCGAATTCCACCTCTGGAGAGCCGTCTTCCCCACAGAGCAGGACATCAACACCTCCATGCCCCTCAACTGGCCGCTCGAGCTGCAGTCCCTTCTCCCCCTTCCCGCTAAAGCCCTCCTCCAGAAACAGCAAGCCAAGTTCGACAGGGACTGGGCCGCCGTAACAGCAGCAGCAGCAGCAGTAGAAAAAGAAGAAGAAGAAGAAGAAGAAGAAGAAGAAGAAGAACAAGAACAAGAAGAAGAACAAGAACAAGAACAAGAGCAAGAAGAACAAGCACCAGTAGGGTATGCCGCCATCTCCCGACAGGATTTCCTCTATGCGTGGCACCTGGTCAACAGCCGATCATTCTATCACACCACACGCGCCACAGAAAAGCTCCCAAAACGGGACCACATGGTTCTGCAGCCCGTAGCGGATCTGTTCAATCACTCCAACCAGGGATGCTCGGTTTCCTATGACGACGACTCATTCACCGTCACAACGGCCAGGTCGCACGAGGTAGGCGATGAGCTGTTCCTCCGGTATGGTACGCACTCAAATGACTTCTTGCTGGTGGAGTATGGGTTCACGCTGCCCAACGATCTGAACCCGTGGGATGAGCTCTGTCTAGATCCGTATTTGTGCCCGCTGTTCTCTGTGGAGCAGCAGAAAAGGCTTGAGGAAGTTGGTTTCTGGGGCAATTACATGCTGGACTCGGAGACGGCTTGCTACCGCACCCATACTGCTTTGCGGATGCTGTGCTTGTCCTATAAGCAGTGGAGAGAGGTGGTGGATGGACTGCGAGACGAGGAGGACGAGCAGGATGACGTGAACAGGGAGCTCGTCAAACTGCTGAGACGATGTGAAAAGGACATCAAGTGCAAGGTCATAGAGGTGGAGAGATGTACGGCAGGACATGAAGACATGAGGAACAGTTTAAAACAGAGATGGCTACAGATGAAAGGCTTGGTGGTGGCGACCATAGCACGCTTGCAATGATCACGTCTCGAAAGAAATAGATACCCCTGGTAGGCAACTGGCCAAGAATAACTTCATTCTTTCCGTGCCAGCTTAAACCAAAAAAAAAAACAACAGGTGAGACGGTAAGTCACCGCACGGTACAAGTCGGATTCATTAGCACACACTCGTATATCTCAAATCATTAAATCACCGTCCAGCGCTCTGAGCGCCGATATCCTTATCAACCCTAGCTCCAAATTTATCTATGATACAGGTATGCAGTAAAACGGACTCCTTTAAATTTCCTTTGTGTTGTTTTCCCTGGTCTGGGGCGTAGGATCCTCACACTCGCTGTTGTTTACATAAAGATACGCACACTTTGTCAAGACGATCTCACTGACCGAGAGCTCTTCACTCTGGTCGTGGACGCTTTGCTCCGTGAGGGTTGCCCCAATCACCACCGCCTCCACCGCCGGCGCCTTGATGCTGTCCGAAACCAAAACCACCCCCAAAGTTGGGGTTCATGCCTTGGAAACCTGGTTTAAGTTAGTATACAGCTACCCGCGTCGGCAATCTTGCATCAAGGTAGGAGATGAAGACTCACCCGGCATTCCGCCTCCCATGCCCATCATGCCCATGTTTCCAGGCATACCCATTGGCATACCGCCCATGGGCCCGCCACCCATGGGCCCCATGCCCATCATGTTACCTCGATTACCTCGCATACCTCCAGGACCGCCTCGCATCCCACCGCCACCCATCATGCCGCCGCGGTTGTTGAACCCGAAGTTGCCACCACCCATAGGGTTATTGAACCCACCGCCGCCCATGTTGTTGTTAAAACCCATACTGTTGCTGTTATTGTTGTTATTGTTATTGTTATTGTTAAAGTTACGGTTGTTGTGGTAGTTGCCCTGGTTCATGTTTCCGCGATGGTTCACGAAGCCCGCACCGCGACCACGGAAACCCCCACTGTAGTTTCCTCGATCGTTGTAAGAGCCTGTTGATGCACCTCGAGTGTGTTCTTTGCCTCGTGTGGGGCCGTCTTTGGGCAGCGTTTTGAATGGGTTCGCGCCTGCATTCCAGTATGATGTCATCAGCTTCTTGGAAGCCTGTCCGCCTTCAGTTACTGATTGTTCGACGTAGTGCTTTGCAGCAGTCGCAGCTTGGCGGGATTGGAACTCGAGGTACACTTGTCTGCAAAAATTGGTGAGTCGTGGCGCTCCAACGGTGTGCAGCTGCAGCATATTTCTTTCTTACCCTTTGCTCTTCCCGTTCACTTTGTGCTCGCTAAAAGTCAGCTCCCTGACTTCATCTTCACAGTTTGCTTTTCTCAGCCAACCGCGAATATCGTCGTCGGTTGTCCACCAATTCAAATCTGATATCATGACCGCTGATGTGGCCCCCGAATCGACTGGACGGTCGTCTTCTTCTGATTTCCGCTTTATGCCTTGACGGGTGGTTTGCTCTTCGACTTTTGCGTGATGGTGGTCTTGATGGTCTTGGTGTTCTTGGTGGTCACTGCTACCATCCATCTGGTGGTCACCGTCGTTCGTTTCCTCATGACCTTGGTAGTCATCTTCCTGATTCTGATCGTCGTGGTCACCTTGCTGCTCCGGCTGCTGCTCATTGCCAGCATCACCGTAGAAGTCGATCTCAAAGTCAGGCTCCGCCATCTTCAAATATTGCAAATCAGTGGGAACCAGTGTGACTCCAGAGACGGACAAGTAGTGGTAGTAGCGGCAGGGCTGCTGCTAGACAACCTTTTATACGATCGGACGGCAAAGAGTCGCTCTTGGTCTTTAGAATATACTCTATTAGTGATCAAACGCTCGTTGCCACCCCAAAAGCTGGGGGTATTTAAGTACAAAACAAGAAATAGCCATGGCCGTCGATGAAGAAGAAGAAGGAGAGAAAGCAACAACAGGAAAAGTGCCAGTCGCTTGCTAATACGTACAAGGTGATTTGAGGATAGTATAGAAAACAGAATAATCAAATAAAGAACAGGAGAAAGACTCCCGTGCTTGGTAGTCTTAAATGCTTCCCACTCCTTCCAACAATGAAGGCCCAACAGGGATCCCGTGTCTGGCGTCGTACAAAGTAAAGCGGATCAAGAAACCAGCAGACCTGTAATATAATCTAGACCCTTAGCCGCATAGAAGTGTTTCATACAGCCCATCCAAGGTATAGTTTGCCAACACCGTCCCCAGCGAGATTTGTGGCAGCCTCGCGAGAACAATTCTTCGGGCTGCAGCTGATACGATTCGGTGAGGTCTGTTCGGACGTTTGCGACCGGAAGGATTAGTGCTGCCGATCGTTCGGATCGTCTGATATTAGGACAAAGACGCTGAGATAATGTCAACAGGCCAATTCAAGATGATGGGAATCAATCGTGAGTGATCCGGATGGAAGGTCAGAGGAAACAGGAAACGGGAAACGGGAAACGGCAAAACCGCATGTGGCAAGCGAGAAACAAGCAACAGTGTTTGACGGCACCGGTTAGCACGAGCCAGGAAGCTATGGCCAGCTGAGAAGGATCCACCGCTCTTGACACGACGCACTCACGGCAGCGGAGCATCATTACTCCGCGCCAGTGTTTCTCAGGGTGGGGCCACCTAGCCTGCTCGTTTGACAGGATTACGATCGCTTCAGCACCGCTCTCTTGGGGACAATTAAAAATTAAAAAAAAAAAAAAAAAAAATTGTACTCTACGGAGTAGTATGATCACTTTTTTGAGGCCACTAAATCGGTGCCATGCGTTGGTCGCCTCACCATTCATTCACACATGCTTGAATTGCCTCCAAAGCCCACTTCGAGGCAATGAAATGAAGCCTCGTCCATTAGATGGAGAATACACGCACACGTTTGCTCTCACAGCCCAGTAAGGAAGAATTAATTTTACGCATCGGATACAGTGAAACCTGCCGTCTAAACTCCGCTACCTTTCTGTGAAAGTGATATTTATGATGCTTAATGAACCACTATGATGGGGGCCATAGTGCCTTGTATTATTTATACAAGCATGTCCGTGCGCCCTACTTAGAATCCACTAAGTTGACCGAATGGAGTGGGAGACACTAAGTTTTTGCGCGCCTTCAGGTGTCTTCTCCGCTGGCGGGAATGTAGAAACTTTATGCCACGTTCTGTCACAACTGCCTTATGTTGACACTTTCTTTCTAACATTGGCCCTGTTGTATCGTGTCGGTTCTCGGGCGGCAGCCAGACTTTGCGCTTGCGCGTCGGAAGGCCATGTGTGAAGGTCGACAACGGTCGTGATTACTCACCCTCAGCCAGCACGACGGCTTTTGAATCCAGGCGAAGCGGCAGGGCAACGGCAACGGCACTCCTTTTGTTCGAACGGACCACACACATTTGGGTATTTGATCGTCGAAAGGACGTCCACCTGTGGCGACTTTGCAAACGGTATTTTGCGACGCAGTACCAGAGATTCCCGAAACATTGACTTAGTGATCTACTTAGACGTAGCCTGATCTCATAAATTCGGGCCAGCCTGGTGGTGATGTGTCCCTATAGGTCATGTTAGGCCAATTAGAGCATAACATTAAGAGGTACTTAGTCCACCACATATTTTAGATTTAGAAGTTCTTGCAGGCCTTTATGGTAACCCAAGCCGTGGGCGGGTTTCTAGAAGTCACTTAGGAACACTCCGTACAGGGCAGGGGCAAAAGAAGACAATGTGGGTGCGCGATACATACGGCGTGTGGCACAAAGTTTTCACACGCTTGCTGGCGTGGAAGATACTTCCCACTGTATCACCAGGCCTACCGGAATCTAGGAGATGTACGGAGTAGTAGTTAGTACACTGCAGCGCCGGGCGTCTCGTGAAATCCTCATGGACAAAGAGCAAGCCCGACGCCGGCGCGACGTGACGAGCGCGCGAATTTACTAGCAGCTCGTCCTGTCTCAAATTGGCACTGTCTAGGGCAGAGCAAAAACTTGACCTGGTTTACAATGCCAGTGGCACTATTCCCGCGCAGCATTTCAGCCAGCCACTTGCATGACTTACATCAGGACAGAGGAGCAAAGAAAAGCGGCGCCTCAGCGTTGCATCGCGAGACGCGCAACCAACTTTCGCGGCGCCGCCAGCAGTGCGCCGCGACATAATGTACGCTTGATTTGGAAGACAAACCTGAAGGGCCATTATTCCAAACGAGTCAGCGTACTACATGCAGCCCCAGGCTCGGAGTCTCGATATCAAGCTGGCAAAGGGTCCCGAGGCAACATTATAAAAAGACGGGGAAAGGACCGATCCTAGTTTCTACACCATATCTTATTGTATTGTCCGAACCCCCAATCTAAAGTTATAGCCATATTATTAGATTCATAGTTTCCTCGTCCAACGTATACAATATGCGTTTCGAATATGTTGTCCTTGCGGTTTTGGCAAACCTCGGCGCCGCAGCCCCAGTTGAGGCTCCTGGCGCCTTGGTGATGCGTGACAAGTCTCCCTCTGTGGACAAGTCGCCATCAGTCAACAAATCGCCTTCTGTCAACAAGTCGCCTTCTGTCAACAAGTCGCCTTCTGTCAACAAGTCGCCTTCTGTCAACAAGTCGCCTTCTGTCAATAAGTCGCCTTCGGTCAATAAGTCGCCTTCTGTCAATAAGTCGCCTTCTGTCAATAAGTCGCCTTCGGTCAATAAGTCTCCGTCTGTGGACAAGTCCCCTTCGGTGAACAAGTCGCCTTCTGTCAATAAATCTCCTTCGGTCGATTCTCAACACTAATATGCCCTTCCTCGCCATTTGTAAGTGACCGATAAACATAGGTCGGGGATGGTATAACAATGAGTATCATGGACTGACATCTTGCACGAACAGCTTTTGACCTTGCAGCACAGACGGAAAATCACCAAACGGGGAGTTTCAAGTCTCGTAAAGTATCAATATCTTTGTCAAGGGGTGCATGGCGAACAGGGAAAACGTGCGGGATCTGCTCGTGAGGCTATCATGGGGCCCTCCAGCTGCCATTGAGGATTGTTCTAGGGAGAAAAAAAAAAAAAAAAAAAAAAGTGGTGTTGCTGGCAGAATTTTGCAAGCAGATAGCTAAGAAGAGAGTTATATGGCAATGAGGGAATAAATATCAGATCGCTATTCAAATTCTCACTTGATACTCGTGGAATTCCTTGAGAAATTTATGTGTCACTAAATTTTAGCAATTGGCGAAGTTCTACGCTAATAGTGTGAATAATGTATTTTATATAGCTTCTGGCATTATGTTCCATAACTGATATGGCAACGACGTAAGATCAACACCGAATGGGGTATTGAGCAGCCAAGCCCGCCTCACTCCTTCCACACCCAGATCAACCCCATTCATATAAGAGTACTGCTGCCCACAGGCTGGCTGACTACAAAAATACGACCGTAAAATTAGAGTTACTCATTGCCCACGTCCAGTCGATGTCTGCATTGTCACCTTCATCGACTGCTTTCCAGCACGCGCGTGTGATGGAAATGACATGATCAAATGTACTGGTTCCAGAAGGGGTTTCTGCCGCGGCTCTCACTGTCAAGTCCATGATGAAAGAGCGATCTTCACCCTCAGCCAGACACCCAGCCAGACACAGTGGCCAGCAGAGGTACAAAAGAGTCTTTTCACAGTACCGGCAACGAAAGAGGTCAGTCAGCTCCCGTACATAGTCGCGAATAACAGGTACATGGCGGTGGGGTCCAGAAATGACCACATGCAGATACACCAGTGCGGCTATCGCAAACACTTCTGTTACATAGTGAGTCAAGCCTTGTGCAGAGTGCGGCGCACTTTTCGACATGTGTCTCTCGCTATAGTACCATGGGCGCGCGTCTTTGGCCCGTTGAAGCAACCCTTTCAAGGAGTTCTCAATATCATTTGAACGATTGACCAGATCAACGACGCTGAGTCTGCCGGCTTTGGTAGAAGTTTTCTTCCAGAAGTCAAGCTCGGCAACCTGAGTGATGCCTGTGACTACCCAATCTTGACAGCAAATGAATGGAGAGTCATCAGTATTTGCGTCTCTTGTTTGCAGGGAACAGGCCGAACTGCTCGGTAACAGAGCGGCTTGTCTCATGGAGCAGCTCCACAGCGCATTGCACCATCGCAATGACGTGGCGATGAATTGATGCGCCGCCACGTTCGCCTCATCATCACTGAAGCTTTGCCCTGGAGTTGAGATGTGTCTAGATTCATGAACCGGGGGAAAGAGGTTGAAGGCTCGGTTGATGTAGGCTCTGCAATTATCTGGTCTCCCTTTTCGGGCCTACGGCCAATCGTTAGACAGAACTTTGATGGGAGGGGAGATGAATGGTTGGGTTAGGTTGGGTTGGTCCTACTTCGAGAATTGCCAATTGAAGTATTGCGAAGCAAGAATGCAATGACTTTTCGAACCCATAACGACTGATGTTGCAAGCCGCGTGACTATTGTCTTCCAATTCTTTGAGAGCCTGCCCGAGGAAGCGCCTCTCATCTACAATGTTTACACCATTAGAGATCTCGTGAACGTTTCAACCGCAGCAGCAGGCGTCAGCTATTATATCACAGCTGGACGTACCTTGACGAAGTCCAAAGGCGCTCAGGCTTAGCGTTGACCAATAACAAACTGTGCTCCGGCTGATAATCGCAAATTGCCAGCTACGGTTCTCCAGGGGCGAAGAAAACGGAAGCTGCAAGTATTGCATATTATCAAAGTAATAGAGCAATAAGTCAGCCTCTCTCAACGTAAGCTGCGGCATATCCTTCTCATTTCCGCCTGAAGAATAGATTGAAAGCGCAGACCGAGAGGCCTCTCCAAATTGCGCCTCTGCCACAGGTGAAATGGGCGAGAGCAGCCCATCCATGTCTGGCAGATGCAGAATAAGGTCCATGTCGTCTCTTGAAGTATCCGGTATCAGCATGGAAGACGACTGTTCGTCGCCGCCGCTAACCGACTGGTTAAAGACCCATGGTAGTTGCTCCGCGTTAGGCGCCGCAAGAACCTCGTCGTGCAAACCTGGCAGATGCTGGTTTGGCACCTCTAAACCTGGGAGATGCCGGCTTGACACCTCTTGTGTGGTGGTTGTGGCGGTGACTTCGGTAGGCTCAATGCTCAAAGAAGTAGAAACATGGGTGCGGGATGCTTCTGGTTCATGATAAACTGCCATTGGCGCTTGATTTTCACATGCAGAAGCCAGCGTCTGTCTCTCTGATACTGATGTCGATGACGCTGATGCCCTGATACGTATGGCTTGCTTGGTCTGCGCTGCTCGAAGTCTCTCATGATGGTTTCCATCCATCCAAGACGGGCGCTCGCCGTAGCCGTCACAGGTAATTCCCAGTTTCACACACCTGTTACAGCTAGGCTTGGACTCATCGCACTTTTTTCGGCGAAGTCTACACGTCCAGCATCCAGTAGAGCTTCGCATCCGCGTTCCAGCTGGCTTTGTTGCCGTTTGCATGACCTGATGGGCTTTGCTGGACAAGTTTTCAGCAAAGAATTCGAACAAATTCTCAAGTCCTCGAACCACTGATGCCTGGTGCTCTGGTACCCCTCGATGTAATTTACCGGGTTTATTTTGATCTCAATCAGCCAGGTTAAAGGATCTTTATGACTATCGAATCATATGCGACGACAGACACCTGACAGACTGCGCATCGAGGAACCACGAAAGCGGGGGGCTTCTCAGCACGTTTGCGTGGACATGTATTATGAAATTGGTGCCCAATGCAATATATAGTTTAATACATAGTAAATACTTGGTTCATTGAGTACAGATCAATCATAGGATGTACATGTTAGGCCGGTCTGCATATGAGGGGCCGGTGTGCATGTGAGGGGTCGGTCTTGTAGTAGCCAGCCCGTCTGCGGATGATGCAACACACTCTGTATGTCACAGATGCTATTCAACCCCACTTGCATGGAAACGATGATTGCCGGCAGAGGATAAATAGGTAATACGATTGAACTCGATCAATACTTTACCCGGCGCAAATCTTAACTTCCAGTCAAGACATGGATTTGACGTAATTTGTGTAATTCATGTGCCTCAATGGCTTTTCGTAACCGGTGAAGGCCTCACGGAGTAATTACATAACTATTGTAAGTGGTGTCTGAGACAGGGGCTTTCATACTAGCCAATGGCATGCTACTCTTTAGCGTACGACTTTGATCATCGTATCTACGAATGTGCCGATCCCCTTGCCGATCTCATTGTAGGCGTACGCGGGGGCTTTTCCATGCTTTCCTCCACGTCTACCAACTCGGGGCCAACTGCACAGTGATAATAGGTGTGGTCCGTAGTGCGGCCCGCTCTGATCTCTGATTTGCCTCGAGCTGCCAATTAATAGCTCAAATTACGGGTACCTTATCGGGGGTAGAGAGTCTTTCAAGTGACGGCCTGCCACGTCACGGCTCCAAACTGGTTACTGGTTATTTTCCTACATGGCGCTAGTTGGGGATTGACAGAACTCACTAAGACATGGCTTTAGTACGGTATATAGTACTTCTCAGGCACTCCAGCTGCTCAACAATAGCCGGCAAGGTACTCCGTACCCCGTAAAGCTGCGGCCGTCTGGCTAGTTAGTATCTCCGCGCTGCTGATAGTGGTAGAACCGTCCAACTTATGTGTCATTATGATGCTGTTTTGCTCGGGTCTTTTATGGAGTAGGCATCAGTCATGTGTGGCTGGTTCCCGGCGTTACGCTATCGTACTACCCGCAGTGAGAGGCGGCGCGCGCGTGGTTCCGCATGTCAGGTAGTAGTCATTGAAACCGCCGTTGTAGGATAGTTCCAAGCAGCCGTAGCTTGTATTCCCTATTGACAGCCAGTTCTTCGCCGGTGACCATCTGTTCCACCGGAGTATACGCATATGTGGATCGGTGAACTCTAGGAAATGCTCTATCTTAGCAATGCTCCGAAGCTGTTCGTCAGTCGCTAATAAACGTCAGTTGGCGTAAAGCCAATCACATCTCACACAGTTCCCAAATTAACAAAGTAGATCAGTTCTCTTCTAGAGGAAGAAAACAAACCAGACTAACAATTAAACCCCCCATTAAAGAAGGACACCTAGATATTGAAATGGAGTCTTGGAAACTCGAAGAAAAGCTTTTGACAGCGTCAATGTTGCCATCAAGCCTGAGAAGATCTGCCTTCTTTCTATCATTAACGATTGGTCTTAGTGGGCAAGTTTTTACACATGAGTTCCTAGCTGAGGTATAATAATTGATCTAACCAGTGAATAGGCTGCAGGCTGTATTTGCCCTCATCTTCTCAAATGGCTCCGTAAGATGCTTCTTGCATAGCTCTGCTTTCAACTTTCCCGACACTAACTGGCATGTAGGCCTATTTGAGCAGCTTGGGTATAAGCGAGCCTGCCCTTCCGTTGGTATGGTCTGTCGGACCTCTTTGTGGTCTAATATTACAGCCCTGTTTTGGTGTCTGGAGCGACTGCTGCCGTTCATCCTGGGGCAAAAGGAAGCCGTTCGCCTTCTTTGGTGCGCTGGGCTCAATTGGCTCAATAATATGCTTGGCCTCAGCAAAGACCCTGGCAAACGGTATGTCCGTTCTGGTCTTCTGGTTTTCGCGCACGAATATCGAGCAGAAATCCATATCCGTCGTTCTGGCCCTGTCTTCCTTGATAGCTCTCAACATTGCTGTGCAATCCATCCAGTGCAGCTTGCGGACGCTTATTATCGACTCGGTCGCTCCGGATCAGCAGCAAACGGCAAACGCATGGGCTGGAATGCTTATCAGTCTCACGAACCTCCTCTGTTATGCCTTGAGTTCCATAGATCTCCCCCGAACGCTAAGTTTCCTCGGAGCCTCGCAGTTTTCCATTCTTTGTGCACTTACCTCTCTTGTCCTCGCTGCAACTATCCTAGTGACCTGTGTCACAGTGAATGAGAGCAGTAACATGGTGCTCGGATCGGAGGCTTTTGGCATTAGGAGACACAACGTTGCTGCGATGCTCTTTGACCTTTACAGCAGTTTTTTCCGACTTCCACCTCTCATTCAAACAGTGTTGAAAGTCCAATTTTTCTCTTGGATAGGGTGGTTTCCATTTCTCTACTACATATCTTCGTGAGTAAAGAGCCTGTCTGACTCCTATCTTTTTTTTCCCTCCTAGAGAATAGCCCGTATTAATGTGCTTACCCTTGTCTAGCTATCTTGGGAAATTTGGTAAGCTTCAGATTACCTTGGCACAGAGTTCTTGATGTTCTAACTCGGCAAAAAAAGAGAGTGATACTTCCGAATCCATGCTTAAGGCACCACACGCAGACCCTCACTTCGTTGCAACCAAGCCAGGATCATTTGGCCTGCTCATCTTCTCATCCATATCCCTCGTTTCTGGAATCACTATTCCCCGCATCGTGGCACGTAGAACAGCAAAGCCTCACCAAGACGTTCTTGGTAAGAGCGCCGGACCACAGGCACTCCGCCAAACATGGGCTGTGTCCCAGATACTCTTTGCACTCTGCATGCTCTCGACCATATTTATAACGACTTTGTCGCAAGCGTATGTTCTTGTCGGCCTAAGTGGCATTAGTTGGGGAGTTACTATTTGGGCACCGCATGCATTAATTGGTGCAAATGTGCTGGAGAGTGCAGGAAGACAGCTCGATGATGACCTCTTGGATGATGTTGATTGCGAGTTGCGTACGGGCGTTGGTACGGGCATTGTCGTGAGTTTGCACAATGCAGCCATCTCCGCACCGCAAATTGTCGCCGCATTATGCTGCAGCGTTTTGTTCTGGGTTCTAGATGGGATCTCTGAGGACACCATTGGATGGGCGTTGCGTATAGCAGCGTTTTCAACGCTTACAGCGACGTGGATGATGAAGAGATTGCATGACTAGGGCTGAGACAATAAACTAAATACTCTTGTTATGTATTTTGTTAATATAAAAATTCTTTAGAAGCATTCGAATGTGGCTTTTCCTCCCAAAAGTTTCTCGAGTGTTTCACAATCAGCTGGTTCGTGTACGCTAAAAGCGGCAATCAAGCACATTTAAATGACAGATATATATAACTATAGTCATATTCCCC
>JASWJB010000279.1:0-59668 GCA_032433595.1 Conoideocrella luteorostrata
TTTATTTTTTTTATTTTTTTTTTGGTCACTTAAGGCATTATCTCTTGCGGAGTTAATGCCACCTCGATGGCTCAGTTAAACTGTTCCCCCGCCTGCTCGCGTACCTACAAGGCGGGCAGCCAAACATCCAGACTGCGATTTTATTCATCCAGCCAGACCTAACCCAAAACATCATAGGTACCCCACCACCCCTTACAGGGGGAGAAGTACGGAGTACCTTTTATGTTTTTATCTGCTGTGTTGAACGCGTCGCTAGCTGCTGCGTCACTGATTTCTGGCCTTTCCTGTGGACTGGAGCACTGCCAGACGGTTGTATGAGATTTCTACGCAAATTTTTCCTGACTTTGAAGTCGTAGCCGGCTTGAGCCCATAGGGTCACTTATTTCCTCGTGGTTATGACTGGTGTTTTGTATGTGGATTTGGTAGGTTTAATGGCCTTAAAGTAATCAAATCACGGCTTGAAAGGGGCAATTTATTTTCTTCGTGGAACTCTTGTAAATGCCTGCATTTGACGACTAAGATTAATAGGTACCGCTTCTTTGGCATTAGGCTTTGACGATAATCTTCGCGCTTAATCGTAGGCTTCAATGAGAACTGGCTTTACAACCGCGCACCCCTTTGATCCCTGATCATCCTTGAGGGCATTAAATGCTTCTTGAATTGTAAGGAATTCAAGCTGTTCAATAGAACTATCTATACTAGAAGAGGGAAGCGTAGGGCAGCAAGAAGTAAGGCTTCTAATAATATGTTATGCGTTAAGAAGTGCGTTAAGAAGTGCGTTAAGAAGTGCGTTAAGAAGTGTATTAAGAAGTGCGTTAAGAAGAAGTATGTTAAGAAGAAGTGCGTTAAGAAGAAGTGCGTTAAGAAGAAGTACGTTAAGAAGAAGTGCGTTAAGAAGAAGTGCGTTACGAAGAAGTGTGTTAAGAAGAAGTGTGTTAAGAAAAAGTGCGTTAAGAAAAAGTGCGTTAAGAAAAAGTGCGTTAAGAAGAAGTGCGTCAAGAAGAAGTGCGTTAAGAAGAAGTGCGTTAAGAAGAAGTGCGTTAAGAAGTGCGTTGAAGATCATGATGCAGCGTGCCGTTGCAGGCTTTAACGCGCGTGCAGCGCTGCACGCGTTGCGTGGCTGACGACGAGGTTAGAAACAGAGAAGGTACTGTACTTCTCCCCCTGTAATAGGTGGTGGGGTACCTATCACGTTTTGGGTTAGGTCTGGCTGCATGTTTGAAATCGCGGTCTGTATGTTTGTTTGCCCGTGGATAACGCTGCCACTTTTGTCCACCCAGCTGCTGCTGCCGTGGTAGGTCGTGTTGATGATGCTGTGGACTTTGCGTTTCCGCGTGGCCGGAGAGCACTTGTCCATCAATCCGACTGCCAGCTCGAGATTTTTCTCTTTCCCCCTTGCGGTTTGTTTCTTGCGAGGGAAATAGTATATTCCTGACTGCAGTGGCCCAACTTGGTAAAAACAGCTGGTGTCTCTTCGATGGCCCAAGAGAAAGAAACTACATCCGTCCCATCGACGTGGAACTTGAATAGGTAATGCTCTGTCTCCGTATAGTTGTACCTACCCCTTTTCTTGGACTCATCGTGCGTGAGAGCCCATTCAAATACATGATTGCATAGATGCCGCAGCTGGTAAACCTGATCTTTTAAACCTTGAAAACTCAGATACAGTTGATCTGATTCGGGAGGTTGATGGAAGATATCGACAAAGAAGAGCCCGGACGGGTGCATGTACCTTCCGGTAAAAGCTGTAAGCTCCCGCGGCTGCGAGCAGAGGCTTGCCACGCGCATCCTCTTGATCTGTTTACCGAGTTCATCAAACTGAGCTAAAGTGCGGCGGTTAGCTTCTTTGGCCAGGGCAACGTAGTCATGGCCGTCGTCGAATTCGAACAGGGCTTGGATTAACACTCGGCCAATCCAGTCAGCTGCGTCACTCAGGTCGGTGGAATTGGCGAGAACCACTACTGCTGAGTTTGTATCCGGGAACAGCCCTATAAATGCATGATAGCCCACAGTACTTCCATGGTGATAGATCATCAACATAGGCTTTTCTTTGACACCCATCACTGGGTCTTCTGCAAGCTCCCACAAGCCCACGTTGTCGCCGATGAGACCAACCACCCCTGGAAGTTGTGTTCGCATCCAGCCCAAGCCGTATGACCGCTCCGAAACAGATGGATTTAAAACCGAAATGTGGTTACTGAAGAGATACGAGGCCTCTTTCGTTCTCAAAGACCCTTCGCCGTCGCCATGGATCGAGCGAAGCATTGTAGATGCCCAAATCAATTGATCATTGAGAGTAGAGTATATACCGCCAGAGGGCTGGAAGAAGGTGCCTTCAAAAACTTGAAGTTTTGGTAGCGCGTAGGCACTTCCGTCAGACAGCCCAACATGGGGACAGGACAGCTCTCCCGGCTGGAAGTCTCCAGCACTGAAAGACGTGGCTTTTAAGCCTAGGGGATGAAAGAGTGCCTCAGACAGATAATCTTTCAGTGGTTTCTGGGTCACCTTCTCAATGATGGCCCCCGCGATGGAATAGCCCCAAACAAAATAACCCCAGTTCTGCCGGAAGGGAAATTGGATGCCAAAGTGATTGACGAGCTGGAAAAGGCTGTCTTTGGGAAGAAGCATATCGCCATCACCTTGAAAAGCCAAGCTCATTGCGCCGGCACCATCAAGTCCGCAACGATGACTGAGTATGTCGGTAATAGTTGTCATATCCGTGATTATCGGGCTATCGTGACAAAATTCGGGGAGAATATGTGCCACGCGGGTAGTCCAGGCCAGTTTCTTCTCGTCCACTAGCTTCGCAATTGCCGCAGAGATGAAGGACTTTGTGATGGAGCCAATACCATAGGCTGTATCGCTGCTCGACGGTTTTTCAACGTGGCTGTAGCCGTGGTTATGTTTGAAGATAGTCGCTCCATGATGAATAACCCCAATTGACACACCCGGAACTCCTGATGATTCGCAAATTTGTGCCACGTTGGCCATCGCAGCTCGGAGGCGATTGAATGCAGCGGAAGTAGCCATTGTGGATATTCCAGGGGGGGCGGACGGATCGGGCGGATGTGGCGGCAGAGGAAGGAGGCTGACTGGGCACCAAAAGGCGCCCTAGCGATCTTTTCTTCGTTTCGCTGCGCGGGAAATAGATAACTAAGTGATTGAAAGAGAGGAGATGTATCAGCGAGTGTACTGATAAACTGATCCCCTCTCGGCCCGGTCACCTGGCCTGATGGCAGAGAGAGCTGATCTGTACTCCCTCCTTTGTACCTTTGTACGTGTGCGCGCGCTTATGCTTTTTGTTTATAACTAGTTTATATGCATACTCTGCATAAATTCATTTTTACAGGTTCTTTTTTAATTAATTAAATAAATTCCTCTTATTAGAAATACTAAGCGCTTAGTATACGCAGGTACTTATATTTTATGTAGGGGTACTCCGTACAAAGGACGGCGTATAGGTCAGCTCTGCATAGGGGGATTAGTTTATCTGTACAATGTCACGGAACGCTCAAAAAGTGACGTAACCAGAGACATTTGAAGGGCTCTAATGGTATGATAAGCACCGTCATAGATATTATTCCCGTAACACCAGCGTGCAGCAGTGGCGCTGGTGTTGGGAAAATTTCAGCTTCGTCAGATGTGGAATTTGGAACAGCTTCCCGTCGGTTTACTGCTACGAGTATATGGATTGTGCGTGCCCAATGAGGTTCGGTCGGAAAGGTCAAACATTTCACACAAAAATGGCATTCCGCAGAGGCAACTCTCAGGACTCAAACCGTCAATGAGCCCCGTAGTAGTAGAGATCAAGTAGTGAAGGGGGCACATGAAGGGGGCACAAGGAGTTGCCTCTGCGCCATGCGATTTTTGTGCGACAAGCAGAAACTCGCGCCAAGACGACCTCGTATGCGTTTATGCCTGATGTTGACGACAACGCTTGCTGCGGAAAGTCCCGAAGGTGGCCTCACAATCCCGGCCATGTTCCATTTGTCGCGAACCGCTGATTCCTTTGGGCTCGATTGAACGGTGCTTAGAACAGGACATGAAAAGCCGGAAAACTGGAAGCAAGCAGGCTGTATCTCAGTCTGTGGGAACAGTCACTTCACTAGACCATTGCAAAGCCACTCGGTTAGAGATAAGACATGTTGGTGCACGGTCACACTGCTAATCAAACATTTGTGAAGGCATTGTTTGTCTTACCGTCTCTGCCTTGATTTAAATGCCTCACACTATCACGTAAGAGCTTACAAAAGGCTTGAGTCGTCACACAATAATGCATTTGACCAAATCAAATCACAGCAAACGATAGCAGCATTTGCGTCAATGTTATACTGCAGCATTAGTCTCGCATGGGATTAAAACGTCACGCCATCATGTGGGAACTTACAAAGATTCTATTCGTCAGCCAAACGTGTAATTGTGTACCTTATCAATCCAGATTGCGGATCCTACACCTCATCATTGCATGGGTGACAGAACGACGGCTGGACTTGGGCAACGGCCGGGTGCTACTCATACCACTACAGATAAGTCTTCTGCTGCTCAGTAAAAATTTCTAGGTTCCATTGCGAATAGCCCTCTATACATTAACTTGAGTGGAGATTATCCTCAGTTTTTTAAATCATTCTCTCAAAACATTGTAATCACGCCTATCTCGAACCTGATGTAAGGATCATTTCCACTCTGTTCTGTTAGTTAGGCAGGCCGGGCCAGGTGCGGGGCTCCGGGAGACCCATCCACAAAGTATTTAAGTGTTAAATTCTGATCGTACAGGTAGACCAACAATTATGCCAAAATGCCACCCGCATCTCAGCCAACTGGCGCCGCTAGTCAAGCCAACGATGAAAGCATGACTGAGTCGAAAGTCATGGACTTGGAACAAAGAGAGCAGCCGTGGAAGAATTTACTTGAAAAGGCAACTGAAAGACTTCAAGGTCTTCAGCAGAATGACTTTATAACTGTTCGGCGTGAGGGCAATGAGGAATCACAGACACCGCATGTTGCCGCTTAGATTGAATAGATGACCAAAACATTGTGTGTATCGCTGTTAAGTGAAAATGTAAATGCCCAATACTTTCTTTGACAGGGTGTACGTAATGTGAGATTATGACATATTGTAATAGTCTATACGGAGTAGAGAATGAATGCGTTACGAAGGCCCATCATTTCCGTCCTTTTTGCTTATTTTTGGATTTGAAGTGCTTGGCTGACAGGGATGCACCTAGAGCGTTGTCCAGTTGAATACTGGTAAAACAGTATGCTCGCCAAGAAGAAAGCCAACTAGTGACGGTTGCGATTACACCTGTCCACATTTCAATTTTCCTAGCTCCAACTTCTTCCTGCACCACTTCTTAGATCAAGTTGACAGCCTTTGGGCTCAAGCATGACAGGAGACGCCGTTACCCGATTTTCGTACTTTCAATGGGAAGATTTGCATTGGAAGGAGAAGCCGTACTACTTATACATCGACTGTCCTAAGGATAAGCCGCTTACCAACTTCAAAGCATGCAAAGGGCCTGAAGAGACGGTTTATAATTTAAGGGGCATGGAGGATCAATTCAATTTAGACGACAACGGCTTCACGGTCAAACATCAACAGTTCTGCCTGGGCGTCATCAACGAGCAAACAGTGACAAAGGAGTATCTTCCTTCTCTCGAGACGTTGATAAGTGATACGATAGGCGAGGACTGTGAAATTATATGGTTCGACTGGAGGGTGAGAGCTTGTCCCCCTAGGCTTAAGCAGCTAGAGTAGAAATTAATATCCGCAGTCCCGTTCGAGCGACAAAGCGAAGACTGAATTTCCCACCGGAACTCGTATTGAGTTGGATGATCGCACAATTGACCTCGCACCTGCGAAAACAGTTCACGTTGGTGAGTCGTCTGTGTCTTTCACTGCTGGAGAGATTTCTCCATTTATTGTATCAGGAATTTTTGGGGACCGGGGGCTAACTCAAGGAAAGACCAGACACCTAGATCCGCTATCAGTCGTGTCAACCGACACGCAGGGGACCGGGCCCAAGAGCTTCTAAAAGGACGAGTCAGGATCATCAAGTAAGACACCACATCAATACCCAGTTCTGCTGCATAGACACTAATAGCAGTGAGCTAGTATTTGGAGACCTTGTGCTTCTGTGGTCGAATCTCATCCTCTCGCTTTGCTCGATGGGAGTACGGTTCCTTCGGAAAAGCTTGTGGAGGTTGATGTCGTTCGCCCGTCATATGTTGGGGAGAGCTACTATCCAATGGAACATAACGGATACCGCTGGTACTTTATGGATAAGCAAACGAAAGAAGAGGTATTACTATTTAAAATGTACGACTCAAATGAGGCTGTCAAAGCAAAATGTACGTTGGATTAAGAAATCTCCATGTAGAATTTTACTAACTTTTCACCAGGCTGCCCACACGCCTCGTTTACATATGACAGTCTAACAGAAAACCCAAGACCACGAGAGAGTATCGAGGCACGGGCGCTAGTGTTTACTCGGGGTTAAGCACCTTTACTACGACCCCGTGCGCGGCAGCGAGCGTTTTGAGCCCTTTAAGGTGCAGCCTCGAGAGCCTTAAATTCAGCAGCTTCTAACGATTCCTAACTATTCAGCTAGTTACTTAAGAAATGGGCCGGAAAGGGCGGAAATCCCGTTATGGCTGTAGTGTGTGCGATGTACCCCTTTGTAGATACGGAAATTGCTGGACTTCTATCACAGTGAAATTCCCACATAAATAGAAGTACCTCCCATTGCTCTAGGTCCTGATTGGTCCACATCGCTCTTCGTGACATGACTGAGGCCTTACCGCAGTCAAAGGGATAAGCTTGAGGAAAGAGAAGGGAGAAGGAGAGGGAGCGAGAAGCTCCCTTCCTCCCTTCTCTGCGCTGCTAGGCTAACGCGCTACGGTGTGCCCCTAACAGGGGTACACCGTAGCGCGTTAGCTAGATGCGTTCCTGATTGTACGCCGTTGTCGTTGTCGGTACCGGACTGCCCGGCGACGTTAATTACGGCTCTACCTGCTACGGGGACGCTTAGTGGACTGGCAACCCCTGCTTAGAAGACGTGCTGTTATACGGTGGATACTGGATATTTGAGACGAGAGTGTATGGACAATGCGTGGTAAAGGTACGAGTGGTGTTGAGCAGGATTAGGCAGCCAGCTCGGAGACATGAGGCGAAAAAGCAACACTGCAGAAGAACAAGAGAAATACTGAATGAATAAGAGGTAAAATTACTCTCAATTATTTTCAAACAGGTACTAATTTTAGTAGTATGCATTTCCACTGCTGCTGCCTCGTACCCCAAACTCCACGGGTGTGCCTGGATATGCTCCAGGTGCTCTCTGACCATCCTTCTCATCATCTGAACTGCCGTCGTCCAAAATGTCGTCTTCTCTATCTGGTGGCGACCGCATAGCTTCAAGTACATCTCTATCAAGAGTGGGTGGCACATATGGCTTGACGGTATGAATCTCTCGACCTGACGGCATCTTTGGGAGAAGAGCGCTCACAGGAGGGACGACCTGCGTATTCATCTTGATCAACTGTCAGACGGGCATTTATGTACATCATATGAAGTCGAGAGAGAGAGTCAGTACTTACAGTATCATTGATCTTGCTCCACTTCTCATCAAGTAACTCAAGAATCCGCATCTCTTCGTTTCTGCCAGCATCAGAACCCCAATCGGCGTCTCTTTCTACCCGACGGTCTTCCCGTTTCTCGCTTATATCCTTCTTCAAGCGACTCAAGCTGAAGCCCTTCTTCGGCTCCTTTACATCAACGCCAAGTTCTTGTAGACCGGCTCGTAGCCAGCCAATACCATCAGCAGTCTGGCCTCCGAGTTCGGCATCGATGCCGAAAAATCTACAAGCCTTTGCGCGGCTGGTGCGTCGCAGATCCTCCAAGTATTTCAAGAGAACCGCATTTACCTTTCCGGTCTCGGAGCCAGAGGATCGCAACAGGGAAGCTGCTTTGGCGGCGTGTTCCGACGCGGCGAGGCATAACCGGGCAAAAAGGTGAGCGCGTACTTTGGGAATATCTGGCGCTTTAAACATCCATTCCTTGTCTGTTTTATTCCTGTCTTGCGCAACCGCTGCTGGATAGGGGTCATCCTTGAGAACGGCCAGCAGAGTCGCTTCCGCCAGCGCCAGAGATGATAAAGCTCTGGCCGTTGTTGGCGCGACATCTGTGCACGGGGCTGTACTTGAGATCTGCTCACTCCGAAGAGACAAGTAATCGTATATCGATGCTGCATCAAGCAAATACCTGGTTGCTGCCGTAATAGCTGTCGTCCTCTCCTTGACTCCCCAGAAATTTCCAGACGTGGAATACAACGGCTGCAGCGTCGACCTCGCGGTCAGGGTATACGCATACGCCAGCGACGACAGCACGAAGAAAATCTCATATTCCAGAGATGCAATCTTCACACGAGGCCGCTCTTTCCCCGGAACAATGTCCCCAGACAAAGTCGGTCGCCAGCTAATGGACGGAGCAGACTTCAACACAACGTTGATGACCTCACCCGCTTCCAAGCTCTGCGAGCTGACTCCGACATCCACGGCCAGCAAGTACGGCAAATAACCATCAATGCTGGAGACGACCGTGCCCAGACTTCCAACCCGCGAGGTTGGCGGCAAGCGCTTGTGCTTCTTCAAGGCATCTCGAACCAACCCACGTTGCCCGCTGGCGGTTAAGGGGAGTGAAGGATGCGAGTCGCAGCTGAAACAGGATGAGAAGGAGAAGGAGGAGGTGGTGGGCAGAACGAACGGAAACGGCATTTTGGAGTGGTCGTTTCAGGTACTTTTACGGAGGGCGCCTGCGCCTATGTTTTGCAAGGAGTTTGCATGCCAGATCACAAGGCATTGAGGCGGAGAGAGGATGCGTTTGAAGTGCGGCAGATAGCTACGTACTGAAAGTCTTGGCTCAAAGCTCTTGGTTGGAAGGTTACGGGTACGCCGGCGGGTTGTGGATGTCTGATAGGTCATCTCTTCTGTGTCTACGGAGTACTAGTAGTGTGCGTGACGTCCAGTGAGCCCAGCATAAAATACAGGACATCGTTGGCAGTGGACTGGCAGACTGGACTGGACTTGGCTCCACCACCGCCTCCAAATCCACACCCAATCAATCCTCCTATGCCCCAACCCCGAACCTGGCAAACCCACACCAGTTTCGGAGCACGGAGTAGCCAGTTAGTCCCCTGTTCGTGGTCCATGACACCTTGCGATTTCTACGGCGGGCTTCAAGTTCGAGGAGCTTGCAACATTATCTTCGCCAGACCTCTTGTCCACACCCGTCAATGGGCATCAGCTGCGGCAGCGCACCGAATCCCCCCGCGTCATAACCATGGCTGCGGCAAGCCCTTCGCCTCACAAGCCTCGTCGCAAAACCAAGAATAGCAATGCCGGCGACACGCTTACACGGACGCGATCCGAAGCTCTGGTGAGAGCTCCGTCCTTCCCCCTGGCGGCGTTTCTTTGGCCTGCGCGTACATCATCAACACAATGGGAGGTGTTGCCAGCAGTTTTGATGGTTGTTGGGCTGTTCAGATGGGCAGCCGGGCTTTGGGGGTACTCTGGTATGGCTTGCGATTCACTGCCTGCGGTTTGTGACTAGAGTGTGTGCCAAGCAAGACGAGACTGACATGCGTGTATTTACACCATAGGCTTCCAGCGTCCACCCATGTTTGGCGATTACGAAGCCCAACGACACTGGATGGAGATCACCACCCATCTGCCCATCTCGCAGTGGTACTTTCACGATCTGCAGTGGTGGGGTCTCGACTATCCTCCATTGACGGTCTATCACAGCTGGATTATGGGCAAGATCGGTGTTTTAATTGACCCAGCTTGGTTTGCTCTGTTTACGTCCAGAGGCTCTGATGACCCAACACTCAAAGTTTTCATGAGAGCCACCGTCATCATCTCCGAGTATCTCATCTATATTCCTGCCGTTGTCGTATTCGCTCGACGATATAGCAGACTCAACGGCGTAGCTACCTGGACTAGCTCAGTCGCCCTCACCGCGATCCTCATGCAACCTGCTACGATCCTCATTGATCATGTCCACTTTCAGTATAATACCGTCATGCTTGGCCTTGTCGTCGCCAGCATGAACAGTATGATGGCCGAGCGATACAAGTGGGCTGCCGTGTTCTTTGTCGCCGCTCTTGGCTTCAAACAGATGGCTTTATACTATGCTTTCAGCGTCTTTGCCTACCTTCTGGGCAAATGTGTCTGGCCACGCGTAAATCTGATGCGATTGATTGGCATTGGCTTGATTACAATCGCCTCCTTTGCCGTCTTGGTCCTTCCTTTGATCATCGGCGTTATCTATGAGAGACACCGCGGAATGGACTCGAGACATGACCTTGACGGGCCCCCTCCACCACTCCCATTGTTCCCCTTTGTTGCCAAGTATCTTGACACAAGCTCTGCCATTTACGCAGTAGCGGAGCAAATGATACAGATGATTCATCGCATCTTTCCATTTTCGAGGGGCTTGTTTGAGGATAAGGTCGCCAACTTTTGGTGTGCACTTAACGTCGTTATCAAGCTTCGCAAGTACCCCACCGACTTGCTGCAGAAAGCGGCTCTCGGTGCGACACTCTTGTCCATAATTCCACCCAATCTCGTTCTATTTTTCAAGCCCGATAAGAAGATTCTACCGCTAGCCTTTGCTACCACGGCTTGGGGGTTCTTCCTGTTCAGCTATCAGGTGCATGAGAAGAGTGTCCTCCTGCCACTTATGCCCATGACTTTGTTGCTGGCCGGGAAGCAGGGGCTGAATGGCGATACTCGATCGTGGGTTGGATTTGCCAACCTTCTTGGAACTTGGACTATGTTTCCCCTCCTTAGTCGAGTTCACCTGGCTGTGCCGTACACGGTTCTGACCCTGCTGTGGGCTTATCTCGTTGGACTGCCTCCATCATCCTGGAGCGCGCCGTTCGTGGAGGTTGGTTCTGCACCAAAGCAGTGGGCAACTGCCTTCACTCATGGCACTTTCTACGTCTTTATGGCGCTATGGCACATTGTCAACGCATATATCGTGCCGCCTGCTGGCAAGCCTGACCTATGGGTGGTTGCCAATGTTGGCCTTGGTTGCGCCGGCTTCTCACTTTGTTATCTGTGGTGCTTCTGGAGACTCTTGGTGGACAGTGGCTTGGTTGGGAATGCACGACTGGCAAAGTCGAAAACGCAATGATTGCTTTTCGGTATAGAGATGACCACATATACAAATATTGATACTTAAAAAGCACAGCAAAGGTCGCTGTCGTAAAATAGAGAAGTATATCCTCCATGTAACATAGGCTGTTTCCCTGCGCCAGGCATTGTGGATGAGCCAGAAACAGCGCTCGGAGTGCCTACATTCCGATCAAGTTAATGAAACATCATGTCGTGCATGCCATGTCATGGCTTGACGCAAACTAGATCATGGCAAAACACAAGGTATACCAGATGGTCTACACTGAGTTGTATGGCCAGCAATTGGCCAAAGTAGAATCCAATCAATAGACTCGTATGATTTTATGTCTCAGCGCCTTCAATATCGTACTTCACTTACGTTACAGTTACATTCCATCTCCACTACTCCAGAAGACCTGCCAACAGGGCAACTGGTTCCGTACCCTCACCTTAGCTTGCATCTAGCCTGCTGCTCAAGAAACAAAAATGCGCTGATTTGTTCTTCCAAAGAGAGGCCATTTTGCGTCACAGCAGCCACGACCTGTGAGCCATCACTGGTAGACCCATTTAACAGCTTCACTCGATCCTGGCTTAGGGAGTAAGTTCCACGTTTTACAGTTGCTTTTTGACGCAGCATTTAATGATCAAAAAGCACCTCCCGCACTAGACTCACTGCATTCACAGCTTGTCTTTTGTGGCAGCAAGTAATAGCAAAAGTGTTGCGCTCAGCACTTTGCTACCTCATAGTCTTTCAAGGACCCTGGTAGACTGCGACGAAGTATGGAGGAATGGAGAGACCTGGAAAATGTGCCAAAAATGACTTTATCAATGAGAGAGGACAGTTATTTACGACCGTCGGGTAACTAACCCAAGAAGGCGACTTTCCCTCGACCAACGTCAAAACCAACACAAAACTATGGTCGTGCATACCACCCGGTTCAGTTCCCGAAAGCATCACGCCATTCACGACCCATGTCTCAGTTGTTGTAGGATCTGCCCCCTCGTTCTCGTGATTCCAATCTCTCGTCTGGCCTCTTCCTGGCTCAGGCGCAGATCTCGAAACAAACAAGATCCTTCGTTCGTGTAAGGCTGCATACGGCAAGCGTTGTCTTAAACCTCCGGGCCGTGTCTGCCACGTGGGGGAGTTGAACAGTCTCTTTGTTCTAACCACATAGAAAGTCCCGATGAGCATTGTCGCCACTAATGTATGTCGATGACATGCTGCTCGTTGGGCAGCACGCGATGACTTCTAAAAACGGGCTCGGCAAGGGATATTCGCAGCATTTTAGCTGCCAGTCTGTCGTGAACATTGCGTTACTAGAATTGCTAGTTAGACTTGACGAATAGAGCAACACGAATGACACTTTTGCAAATCCTTCCTCTCACGAATAGACTTGTGCGGCTTGCATTGCTTGGGCCATGAACGCACGTCCTTTGTTAGTTTCACATCCTTTGAGGGACTTCCCTCTGCTTTCCAGATGGTAGCTCATCAGCATTTCCTAGAGCCAATCGTCGTCGTCGTGTCTGTAGATGCTGGCCAAGGTTCTCATCATACGATATGCCTCTTTGTCGTACGTGCCTTAGAGAGTGTATTCCGCCCAAATTATGGGGTTGACTCGTCAACTTCGAAATCAACTGCCACGGGGAAGGGGTCGTAGGTCTTGCTGTCGGTTCGTACCGGGATCCTTGCTTACAATAGTTTGCGGTGAATAGTGAGGGGTTCTTGTTGCCTTGGGAAAATGAGTTATCAGGGCGAGGTTTGTCCGGTAGTAAGTAGTTATAGTGTGTAGTGTGACCTACTTTTTTATCAACCTAGTACGATATCTACAATCTTCTTTTTGGATATTGAGATCCTTCGTCAGCATAATGTTGGGGATGGTGTATATAGCCGTTCTGTGTACTGCTGGACAGGCGCATGGGCTCAATACAGTCCTGTTACAAGAGAGCCGAGAAGCCACGCCAGCTATGGCAACAAGTGCAAGTTTACCGCCGTCGCATTCAGTTGGATCAAGTCTGCAACCTGGTGTTACGGCATCAACAAGCCAAACAGCCCCATCATCAGCAGCTTTAACGAGCACAGCTACAGCGGAACAGGTCAGTAAGGCAGACTTCATGAAGGATCTCCGTGGGGCCTGCGAAAATGTGTTCTAACCTGCGTAGGAATCGACTGTGGCCGCGCTGCCAGAAGATACTCCATTGCCGCCGCTGGGTGGCCATCACGCAGAGATTACGAAGCGGGATGACAGATACTCAGACAAGTTGCTGGACAGCATTGTACTGGTGACCGGAATCATTGCAGCTGTTGCGTCGTGTACGGTCCTCATAGGCGCTCTGATCCAGTGGCTGCATAGCAGGAGATTGGGCTGCAGACACCACCACTGTCCACCAGGAGGGGTGGAAGAGCAGAGAATGTCACAGCAAACTGTGTGGAATAGACAGTCCTGGGGGTTTGGAGCGGCGCCAACACCGAGTATACGACATCATATACAGCCGCAGCAGCAGGGCCAGCTATTTTTCCAGGCGGAGCTGTCGTCAGACACGGGGAGTATTAGAAACCACCGCACCAGCGAGATATCACCAATAGAGACCGAGCCGGCACCTCTACAGGGCTAGTACGTAGTTGCCTCACTTGGTTCAACTAGGTTTTCCTGTACCGCATCCCGAATGAGTCACTGCTAACACGTCACATAGCCAACCTTCGCCGGTAGAGCCAACGGTATCTCCAATACGGCGGCCACCTGCGTCCTACCATTGGCAGCAGCCTGTAGAGCTGCCGACAACAGCAGATCCAGGTAATACTCCCTTACCGCCGTATTTGGCGACAATGCCCAGCGTAATTCGCCCTGGGCGGTTCTCCTGGATAAATGGCGAGGAGGCTGGCTACAGACCCTCGGAAAAGATGTTGCAGTGATAGGGCATGTATTGCTTTGAGCGCCGCGCCATTGTTTCGTGAACTCCAAATGGCGTACTTCATTTTCATATGTTGGAAAGTAACTCGTTCAGATAACGACAATATGTAATATCACAAACTTCATCTCAGTGCACGCAACACATGACTTTCGACAAAGAGCTGTAGTCGTAAATTTCATAGGATAAGGTGTCTACCCGGCTGGTCCTACAGTAATTAATAGCCCGCCAACCCATCCATGAGCAACCGATCCCCCTGCGCCAATCTTGCAGAACAAAAACGGCCGTGGTAGAACCGCCGCACAACCAGACCAGAACTTTTCCGATAATCGTGGCATTGTCATCGCCGTGCAATTCCTGCTAGAGAGAAATCGCTTAGTCGAAGAGACCGAAACCCATGTCCTCATCGGACTCCTCCTTCTCCTCCTCCTTCTCCTTCTCGGCGGGAGCGTCAGCGGCAGCACCGCCGGCAGCAGCGCCACCAGCAGCGGCGGCACCACCAGCACCACCAGAGGGAACGGAAGCGAGCTTCTCGGTACCGGCAGCAATGAGCTACAAAGTTATGTTAATATTCTCCAGCCCAGTTTGAATTTGACGTCTGTATATTCAGGTCCGTTTCATACCTCGGAGATGTCCTTGTCCTTGAGCTCAGAGAGGAGCTGCTTCAAGCGGTCGTCGTCAGCCTCAATGCCGACAGCAGAGAGGACGCCCTTGATGTCCTTGGCAGAGGGGGAGGTGTTGCCACCAAGGCCGAGGAGGAGATAAGCTGCGAGGTGCTTCATTTTGAATGTGGTGTCTGGCGAAGAAGAAAAACGGGTTAGAGTCGAAACCGATATCCAATTTGATACAGCAGCACAGTGGGCTGTTGCTCGTGATGCACGGGATTGTCATGACCGAAGACTTACAGATAGAATGAATCTAAAGAAACACGAGAAATCAATCAATTTAACCGCAAGTTGGGCGGAGACTGAAACCTTCGAGTTCTGGTTAAATGTGGTTGCGGTTGAACAATCAAAAAAAAGTTGGTAGAGCCGCAGGGAAGTGGCATACTAATTTTGAACATTGTGGGCGATAAAAACGTGATTAGCGAGCCAATGTTAGGGCGAGTGGTGTGTTTTGGTGGGGTACTTAGGTACGTACCCTTGTATGGTGAGTCAGTCCCCAAAAAGCTTTTGAGCAAGGTCACCAGCCACTCTTCGTCATTACCGCACCGCCACACTATCCCTGGTTTGTTGCAAGAAACGGGCAGACAAATGTTAGATATCACGTGCCTCTATTTTACTTCGGAATCGTGGCGCATTCTTTCACGTTGTTTGCTTCCGAAAGAACAGGTCAACTTTATCCGCCACTGTACGGAGTAAACTGAACTGAATTCTTCCCGTGGAGCTTCTCTTATCATCTCTTTCTGTCGCTGAAAAATTTTCTATTCCAGCAGTAGATTGCGGTTCCTTTGCACAACTGTTCGTTCCGCATCGACTTGTCGCAGAAGGCAGCCCGATTTCACGATAGCCAAGCAGACGAGATAAGGACCACAGCCTTGCCACCGTATCCATGAAGTGTCCTCTTTGAGAAGCTACACTGTTGGCATGCTGTCGGAGAGAAAGGGCGACCTGACGGAGCTCAAGCACTTGCTCCTTTATCATTAAGTGTTGCCAAACTTTAGACACTTTTACTGGCTATCGCCATCTGTGCTTGCTCTGCCTGGTGCACGAAAAGACAGCCACAATGCCCGTGAGTTTTTCACCCCTCCATCAATTTGCTTTTTATTAAGAACAATAGAAAGAGGACGAAAGAAGCTAACCATGGACATTAAGATCGGGGACTTGCTAGCGCAAATAAGCGGAGGCAAAGCGAGCTCGAGTTCTACCCCGGCTCTCCAAAGAGCAAATTCTGTTCCCAGTAAACGAAAACCAGACGATGACCTTGCCAGAGATGTATCAAAGACAGCGCGTATCAGCCAAACGTCGGGATCAGGTCTGAGCAAGCCAGCTGTCCCCACGGAAAGGTATATGGGAAATGCAAGACCGGGCAATACGTCAGGAAGCAAGCCTGTTTACTCAACGCACAAATCTGCGAGCCCAGCACCGTCCGGCCGAGGGACTCCCATGCCTGCTGCTGCGCCGGCTCGAGGGCCGCCGAAAAAGGGATCTTTTGCTGAGGTTTTGGCACGTGCTCAAAGAGCTCAGGCTGTGATGGGACAAGTTGGCAAAATTCAACACAAGAAGGTCGATAAGGGGACAGCAAAGAAAGCCCAGGACGAGTCACCAGCTCCGACTGCATCGAAAGGACGAGCTGTCGCTGGCGGATACACAGGAACTGCAAAGCCTAGTCAGCGGACCAGCCAAAATGGTAACTCTAAGACCTCAACAAAGAACCCCCGCCAAGGTTTTGGCGCTCGACCCATCGCTGTTGGTCGAAGCAAAGCCAAAGCAGCAGAGGAAGAAGAAGCGGCCAAGAAAATCAAGAAAGCGGCCCAAGCCACCACTGGCTACACCGGAACGGCACGGCCGAAGCCAGGAAATCCAGTTCGCAAGAAGGATGTACCACGCGGCGGGGCGCTGCTTCACGTTCCTCGACACACTTCGTCCAAAGTCTCGCGCTATGAGGACGATTATGACGAGGAATTGGATGATTTCATCGAGTATGACGACGAAGAAGACGATGCGGGTGGCCCCCGCTACGATTATGCTTCAGATGGATCGTCCGATATGGAAGCCGGCATGGATCAGCTCGACCAGGAGGAGCGCCGGGCTGCAATCATTGCTCGTCGGGAGGATGAAGAAGAAGAACGTCTCGAGAAGTCCCTCAAGGCTGCTAAAGAAGACAAGAAACGAAAGGCTCTGGAGTCTTTGCGCGCTAGACGACGCTGAGTTTTACAATTGCATTGGAGCATTCACTACTTAGATACATCATTATGCTTTCGTTGTGGGGTGACAAGGATGGAAAGAGAGCACGGCGTTTTTACAGAGGGCCATATCAAGTGTTGGATGGTGTCATTAGTCATTAGCGGCGGAGTTTTTATCTTCTTATTTTTATACTTTGGGTTTTTCTCTTCGTTTGCATATCTATTTTTACGTTTGGTATAATTCCTGGAATGTTGACGATTCTTGTGAACCAGCTATAGCGCAAAAGTTAGTACGTACTAGGTGCTGACACACAATTTATCCCAAGAATTGCAACTAAGAGGGTAATCTATCTTCTGACACAACTTGTCAGTCGCAGCACATAGTGAATTGATTAGTAACGACGACTCGCATAATCATGCCCCAGGTGATCACCACATATACACGCGTCCGCATCCCCGAAGTCCATAGTCCAACATGTAGTAGGGTAGGGAGCTGCGTGTTTTGTTTCTGGCTGCGGTTAAATTTCTCTACCTTTAGCAGCCACTCAAGTGCAGTATATGCTTGTTCCTCGAGCGCCGATTCGAGCGTTTTCTGAGCTTTTTGACTTCCTAAGTACCTTAGCAGCGTTCATACCACCGTGCAGGGAGCCGTTGCCGTCCTCGCCGCGTGTTGGCTTAACCGTTCTCCTCAAGCAGCACGTCTTTGTACCATTAATCTTTGAGAGCAAGCTCACCACCTTTAAGCCATTTCAAATAAATGCCAATCCTGACTCCCAAGCCGTAGATGTCACTGTTTCCGGCTAACCCGCGCTCGGATCGAGACTCTATAGGAAATTTTCGTTTCGTTCAGACTGACCTCGTACGTACCTGTGCGGAGGACGTGGGGATAAGGTACGAGCATGCATTCAAATGAAAAGAAATGAATCATAAGCGACCATGTTTGTCTGCCTTGTTGACGACTTAGCGTGAGTTCTATGTGGTGGATCTTGTCTTTCTCGATTTTACATTACAATGTCCTATGTAGTTCTCTCTCGCCAACTTTGGCTACCAGCCCAACACACCTTGTCGCACCACATGGACCCAGCCTCAGCCCAACTGTAGGTAGCATGACCAATCGATTCAATAGGCTAAAGGGCACAAAGTCAAGCTCCGCAAGCAAAACAACACAACGTGGGGTATCGAGAGCCCGTCAGTGAAGACGTGGCTATGGCCTCGAAGTCGCACCGTGAAACGAGTTATGCCTAACATCAGGCACAGTGATGGGCGCAGGGAGCCTGTACAGTCGACAAGGGTGCTTTGGACTTTGGTGAAAACTGGGCTAGCTGGTCACCCAAGTGTCACTTTGGTACGGAGTACTCCGTATTGTGATGATCTTCTTTTAGCCAACGAAGTGGTTTTGCGGCTTCGGGGAGGGCTTTGGGCTGCTCCATGGTTACTTTTTGGCCGATACCATCGGGCAAAAACCTGCCCTCTTGTTCCTGTCGCAATCCTCGTTGCTTTAGTGCACGTACAAGCTGTACATATTTTCCTGGTTTTATTAGCCTACTTAGTTACTTTAGCCTATTTATTTGCCTGTATTGTTGTCATGCAATTTTTTATCGCATGGTTGCTCAGCCCCTACTCTAATTCTACATCATGGCAGTATGTTGGCTGTGTATGCATGAACTCCACCACGAATTTAGTAGCACGTATAGTTGAATTCTATCCAAGAATTTCATCTTCAGCTTCGTCCTCAGATTCATAGATCCCGTCTTCGGCTCTTCTTCAGCTTCATCCATTTCGTCGTCAGCTTCGTCTTCAGCGTCGTCATTTGGTTCCTCAGGTTTCAGCATCATGGTCATTCTTGACAGCGAGGAAAACGAGCGTCGACACCGTCCAGTTTCCAAGTCAAGCCAGTCACTGCTCCATTCTTGCCACGCATAAAGGAGATGAGGAAGGAGGACCATAATGTATCCAGCTGGCTCGAAAAGTCCGTTGTTGTAGAGGAAGTTGGCTCGTAGATCGTGTTTGATTGGCATGGCGTTGCAAACGGCAATGACGTATTTTTTGGGCAGTAAAATGCGCCCATCTAAGCCTCGTGTAATCTCGTCTAGACTCAATAGGCCGGTGCGATGCGAGCAGATATCTCGTAGTGTCATGTTCGAGAATAGCTCGGGCTTGTCGGCATGTTTGTGCTCGGGAACAATGGAGCTTACGGCGTCATCCCATGAAATTTTGCCCTCGTCAACAAGCAGATTCAGCGACGCTGCCATAAATGCTTAGACAGAGAGGCGATGCAGTAGAGAGTGTCACCATTAGGTTTCCGCCCGCTGGCAACATCCATGACGCCAAAACTATTGTTGAAGACCTCATGGCCCTTGTAGATAACTCCGATAGATATCGCTGGCTGTTTAGTGATATCCTGGATGTTGGCTATGACAGGAATGCGATCCTGTAATCACCTCTTCATTGCGGCCGCGGGGGACGGCAAGATAGCCATTGCGATTGCGATTGAGATTGAAGAATTGGCAGATGGAGTTTGGTGGTGCTTCTTCTAGACCGCAGGAGTGATAGGGAAGTGAGATGATCTGTTGATGCTGCTACACATGCAGGAAGAGGGAGCAGACTGGTGCGCAAGTGCAGACAGGTGTAGTCGCCGCCAGGGAAACTTGCTCGTGGCAAATAATCAAGGGTCTGCATTCCTTTGTTGGAGTGCATATCCTGTCTCCTACATGGACGGGTAGAGGAGGGACGTGAGTAGGTATTTATTTATCCCGGCCAACACCACTGAACAACTCCAACCGTGACTTGCTTCGCTGACTCTCTCAGCAACCAGACCATCTCCGCCCATCGCAGCCTACAAACTTACTTATTCAAAACTGTGCGCAAGAATCATGGCAGCTGCAATTATGGAAACACCAGTGACAGTTCAGTACATGCAGTCTGGGGTGTACAGCTCAGCCAGGCCGGACGCTTAAGACCCCTTCAGGCACTTGGGGGTGCTAACTCGCGTAACCACCACGCTCTACATCCTGGAGGCGAAAAGTTTATTCCAAGAACCAAAGATCTTGATGCATTGTACTCCGTATGCCGAGGCCAATAACCAATTTTTGTATCATCCTTGGTATTCAGAGCCACTGGCGCCATACATGGCTACAAAGCTCCGAAGATCCAGCAACTTTCCCAAGACGTTCTCCACAACCTCCAGGCTGTTCTGAAAATCGTGCTAGAATCGGGAATTGGCGCCGCAATGCAATCTGACAAAGTAAAAGTCTTTGTTTCGTATCTACAGGCGATCCTTAATGAAGCAACTGGGGCGTCGTCCGAACCCATCTTCGTTCGGCTTGGCGCCACCTCTGCCAAAGATAGTTTCGCTAATGGCGCTCCGACCACATGCAAGATCTGCGATTGGATGCATTGATAAATAATTCTGTTTTTTTTTTTAAAGAAATACATATTATAGCACGTCGATTTTTCTCAAATCTGCCTGTTGTACAAATATACATATCATGGGAGATCATCCGCCTTGGAGCTCTCACCGTTCGAGTTACCATAGGGCTGTAGAAGCCATCCCTCGCATTGCTTGGCGTCCCCATCGCTGGTACTTTCAGCAGCGGGGCCAACTGAGGGCGGTGGGTTACTGTGACTTGGAATACTTGTTTCCTTCTTGGGGGGAGGAGCAGGCAAGGAAGCCGGAGCGACAGGCAGCAGACTAGACCCAGACGTCGCGAGCGCTGGCGTCACGATGTTCTGGGCATCATTCTCATCCTTGTCCTTCTCTTTGTTCATCGGCTGTGCCTCCTCTCCATCTTCTGCCTTGCTGGATTCGGACTCCATGAGGTTCTTTTGACGAATGTACTGAATAGACTGAAGAACGGTAAGGTCTTCTTGCTCTTTGTCGTTCAAAATCAGACGCTGCTGGATCGTCAAGCGGCCATGATTAGCCTCCCGTTCTTTGATCGCTGCTTCCCTAACCTCAGGATCGTGAACGAAGCGGCACTTGCCCTTCTTTCCGCATGTACCACCAGTAGAATAATATTTGCAATGTCGCGATACATCTGCCTTTTTGGCGGAAGGGGGAGGAGGCGCAGCTTTCGAGCGGGAAGACATGACTTCTGGCTTCTCGTCACCAGATGAATTTTCAGCTGGGCCTCTCATTTCATCCCCTTCGTCCCCTTGCTCTCGCTTTCGCTTGATGGAGGATTCAACCTTGGCAAGCTGCTTTCTCAGCTTGTCGGCCTGCTTTTCAAGCTCGGCAGTCTTGTCTAGACTCTTTTGGGCAGCCTTCTTCGCCTCCACTCGAGCCTTGGTAGGATAATTTTTACGTCGCTCAGCTAAGAAGGTAGCAACATCACTAATTCTGGTTTCTGTTAATAAAATGTCGCCCAAGTTGTGTGTAGAAACAAGCTTTCAAACATACTGCAAGGTCTCGGCTCCAATAAGTTCAGTGAGAGCCTTTTCTTCGCCTTCATCATCTTCTGATTCAGACTCCACGCCTGGTGTTAGACCAAGAGTATTCACCTTACGCTTCTTCTTTTTTCCAACCGACGGTGGCTCTGCTTTGGGTTTGTTGTCGTTCTGATTTGACTTATTATGGCTGTTGGGGCGATTTTTCCCATGGTGCTGATTGCTGTTACTGTGATGGCCTCCTCGACCACGTGCACCATCTCTATGCCCTCCGCCTCCGCCTCGACCACGACGTGAATGCTGTCCAAAACGGTTGTCTTGACGCGTTGCTGACGATGGAGGAGGTGGACGGGCATAGGGAATCGATGGAGGGGGATAATGAGCTATACGAGAGTCATGTGAATAGGGCTGGCCATATGGCGCTGTAGCCGGTACTGGCTCATGTTCGTATGCATGTCTCCCAGGCCCTCCCGAATGAGGTGGTTTAGAACCTCCACGATCACTATATCCTCCTCGTCCACGACTTCCCGGGTAGTGTGAGGGCTGTGGAGGGCCAGGAGCAGGCCAATGGGGTGGGTTCGCAGCCGGATGGCCTTGATAAGGCTGCCCATAGGGCTGTGTAGGGCCATATGATGGTGGCTGGGGGTGCTGAGCAGACGATGGGTACGATGGAGGAGCATAGTTGGGATGATAATTGGTAGAAGAAAGCGGCGCAGGGGCATGAGGTTGAGCAGCATGCGGTGCATGACCTCCATGGTCAGGAGTCCATTGCGACGGATGAGTTGGATAACTACCTGCCGAAGGATGAGAACCCCCATATGAAGCATGATTGGTCGGATATGATTGACTGGCATATTCATAATGAGCTGGAGGAGGGTGATAGTCTCGAGGGCGGGGATACTGGCCGCCGCGTCCTCGAGTCCCCTGTGAGCTTCCACCTCCCCGACTTTGCCCTTGATGGGAATATGAAGCGCTCGGAGGCCCGTAGCCTGAACTCGACGGTGGCGGAGGAGGCGGGCCGTAACCGTAGCCAGACATGGCTGATGGAAGCAGACGCGCTGCAGCTTGCGGCGTGTTATTGACAGAACACTTGTCTGTAACCGAGGTCTCAGAGGAATTTGGCCAAATCCAGCCCCAGATTCCTGTTATGCCAATTAGAGTAGTATTCGTTGCAGGTACCGCAAAACCGCCAAGAGCAAAATAGACCAAAGGGCCGAGATAAAACCTCAGCCACGTTGAACAAAAGGGGAGGCTTGACCCAGAATGTTCGATAATAGAGCAAAAACAGACGGTGCAGAATGAACAAGTGCAGAACGAAAAAAAAAAGAGAAAACAGTAGAAGTCCAAGGACAGGATCCCAAGCAGGATGGAGACTGGAAAAGGGTTGGACAGCGGTCAAAAAATGCAGTTGCTGAGCTAATTGTCGAGCCCTGTGTCGGAGCCTTGCGATGTTTCGGTTTGGAGCCTGTTGCGAAGAAACTTGCTGGGCAGTTAACAGTGTCCAGTGGGTAAACTAGTCAAGGATGGCAGGCGGTGAACCGCAGCATGAGTGGTGTTAGGCAGAATTATTTCAGTGGTCCGGCTTGTCCTTGTCTTGATTGGTTGGTGGGAAAGATCTTGCAAAGGCCGTTGAAACGACTTAATACGACTCGCTACGACTTGGGATATGATTCTTCGACAGAGACAGCATTTATTTATTCATTACCAAGACAATTGAGTAAACCTGTCCACATTTCCTATTGCTGAGAGGTACCGACATTGCCCCTAGAAATGTTCATCTTGGTATGTGAAAAGTACAATGGGGATACGGATGCCCCACGGTGCATCATGGCCTCTTAAAATCCAACAGCTAATGGACTACACGCAGACGAAAATATCGGATCTGGTGCAAATTGCGCCAGAAGACTTTGCCAAACATAGTATTGTTGCTATTGAAGATAACATAAATGCAAAATTTTCTAACAAGGTGCGCCTGATCGCTAGCCAATCGGTCTAATATCAGGCCACGCCACAAACTCACCCTTATTTGTGCAGGTCATTCAAAAGATCGGGCTTTGCGTATGCTTATACGATGTTCTTTGGTCGTCAGAAGGCTTGATAGGCCACGGCACGGGCCTCGTAAATGTCAATGGTAAGGCAGGAGGGACATTTGGCGGTTCCTTGCTAGCCGCTGACATGCTGCAGTTGAGTTCCGAATGGTCGTCTTTCGCCCTTTCAAAGGAGAAGTCATGCTGGGCAGAATTAGAAGTTCAACACCGGCAGGTATCAACTTGAGGACGGATTTCTTTGACGATATCTTCATTCCATTTGAGGAGTTGCCTCAAGGTGCAGAATAGTAAGTCTGTTCGGTTGGAACTTTGAATACTGCGTTCCTGAGACACCTGACTGACAAGTGAGTGTAGTAATCACAGCGAGCAGCTTTGGATTTGGAATCTAGATGGGGATCGTCTTTTCTACGATAATCATGAAATGGTTCGTTTCCAGGTCATTGACGAAGAGTGGCACGATCAAACGCCTGCTGGGCCGACACAAGGTGAAGACGCCCCTGCCAAGACGCCGTACAAGGTCAAGGGCAGTATGGCTCGCGAAGGTTTGGGAGTGTGCTTGTGGTGGGACGGTGCCTGATGTAGGAAATTTTCAAAATTCTGGGAGACGGGAGCGGGGGCTGGTGGTATAACATCTTGTATAATATACATCTGGTCTATTTGTTTGTTTGATAGCGTGAATCTATGATTTGATACCCTGGAGAAGGCGGTCCTCAACATCGTCCAAGACCGAGTAATGTTCAATGACAGCCAGGTTCTCGGATTCCGCCTTGAACTGCTTGTCGGGGTCCTGCCCAGGGCCACCCATGGGATTCGCGGGCATCTGTTGCGCAGCCATCTGCTGAGCCATTTGACTGGCGGCTAAGAAGGAGTTAGAGCACAGCCAAAATGGCAGGACGAATATAACTCACCATTATCGCTTCCCAACAGGAAGACGTAGACAAACTGTAGACCAAAGATACACAAGAAATACCAACTGATGCTAGACATCCACCGGGGATCCATGTCTTTGGTCTGCACTCCAGCTTGCAGCATGCTCTTGAACTTGATGGTAATAGGGAAAGGCAGTTTCACTACAGCTCTCCCGTTAGCAGCTAATCAAAATAACAGCGTCCGTATCCATGAATAAGGAATAAGACGTACTGATAACGTATCCGCTGAAAAATGCATTAATCCAGCTCATGATCAGCGTGTTGGGAATAATCATGGCCATGTTGTTCTTCATCATGCCCATCATGCCCTCCATTTGACTGGGGTCGCTCAGGGGATTAGCAGGAGGTTGGCCCTTGCGATCCGGCTCCTTTAGAAAGGCGCCAGAGTCGTAGCCAGCACACAGGTACTCGCGGCGGGACTCGAACGCCTTTTGCGACAAAACGTGGTAGTTGGTGTGGAGGGCTACGCCGCGGGCCAGCGCTCGCTGCTCGCGGATGCCCCTGGCGTCGAGTTTCTTGGGCGCCGTGGCCATGAGAACAGAGGCATAGTGGCGGAGAACGCCAGTGAGGACCATGACGATGGTGATGGGGATGAGGATCCAGTAACTGTGATGGCATGGTTAATATGGTATGGGGGTTTTGGGTGATGGCGAGTATTGCTGGACGTACAATAATTGGGGGTCCCGGTGAAGGGTTTGTGCCGGAAGCTGCGCCATGATGATGGATCGAGTCGGTTGATGCTCGCGGGAATGAGCTAAGGCGAAGGAATTGGAGGTGCTCGTGAGCTGGCGGTTCGACGTCTGATGCGAAGGACGAGATGAAGGTCGAAGCCGGTTCAACCTTGGTAGCGCCAATTCAGCGCGCAGGACAACAGGAAGCTCAGAAGCGGAGCTTCATTGTGCCGCTGCCGTTAAGGTGTCTAATGTCCAGCGGAGCCCCACTCCTCACCATCTATTGCTTGGGTGAAAGCTAAGGCCAGCTCTCCCTTCCGCCCACGACGGACACCGGGTAAGGAACAACGTACTGTAGCTGAGCGTCCGCTACTAAGAAGGACACTTCGCCCATACCACCAAGCATCTCACCACATTGAGCATCACCATCAATTGTGTGCCAAACTCAACCGCAGCTATGGCCACCGAAAAGATTAGCCTGTACAATCTCGCTGGTATGTGAAACAATGTCGCGCCACCTCTTGCTCTCAGTGCAGCCCAATGAATGCCAGCCAGCTAATACCCAAGTCAATAGACCTCAAAAACACCTCCGATGACGCCCTCCCCAACTACTTGAACTCTCTCAAATTCAAGCAATCCCACTTCTTAACAGATGTTAGACTGGCCCTAGGCTACAGCGCCTTCGCCATCGCAGCAGCCTGCTTCGGGTGGGACTATAAGTTCGGTTTCGAAAACACCAAATACTACACTGCTGCGGCTGTGACCGTATACGCCCTTCTCAATGGCTTTCTTACATTCTGGATGTCAAGTGTAGAGAAAGGAACGATTTATCAGGGCTTAACGCCCTCAGGGGAACGGGTATGTACTGAGGATAACTGGCACGCTCAGCCCGGCTTACAAAACACTTGTTGACGTCTTATGGTCCAGATTACAATCCGAACCACAACCAAGAAGAACGACCCAACTTACTACCTCACCGCCGTCGTTGAAAACAAAACAGGCGAGCCTCAGTCAATTGAGGTATCCAAGAGCTTTGCCTCGTGGTTTGACGAGACCGGCCACTTCGTTGTGAAGCCGTTCCAGGAGTTTTTGGCGTCGGCGGTGCCGGCTATTGGGAAGCGGGATCCTAAGAAAGTGAAGAGTGTGGCGCAGGATATGTTAGGCGCCAACCCGGAGTTGTTGGATGCTATGTTGGCGGGTGCAGGCGACGAGGGGAGCTCAACAGCAGCGGAGACGGCTGAGAAGAAGGGCAAGAGGAGAAAGAATTGAGTAGGAGAAAGGGAACTCCGGAGTGCATTCGGTGTAGGACGGGGTATAAGGGGCTTGGAATCAATGTATGGCGTCGCGAGGGGATCTGTACCGTGTCCAAAATACCATGGCGAGTGTTGTACCCGTATAAATGCGAATATGTTTTGGTAGATTTATCGGAGCTCGTCTGATGCAAAACAGGCACCATGAGGAGGCCGACTTGCCACTCGCAACGAATACCGAACATACTGTATTCATTCATTTTATTGGTCTATATGCCTTCACGTGCAACCTCTATGGCCCTACCATCATATTCTATCATTTTAATAATCTATTTCACATCTGCCCATGCACCACGCGCCAAACGTGCCGTACTTCTTAAATCACGAACCTTATGACCACATGCAGTTGACAAGTCCCTTTGGACTTGTGGCTCATACGCCAACAAGTGTCTGGGCTCAAACATGCGTGGTAGTCCACCGACAATTTCCAATGCCAACTTGCCGCAACCAGCTTGTACTTCCAAACTATTCGTACGGATACCATAGTCCGCTGGTAGCCAATCTGGACGACCACTAGGTGATGATCCCTTACTTGTAAATATACCTGTGCAGATTTTAACTAAGCTGCGGAGGTGGTCCTCTGCCTTTTCGGAAGCTTCTACAAGAATACTCTTGATAACTTGTAAAGCGGCTATGCCGTCTGGCCCGGTACCTAAATTCTGAGCGATGCCGATGGCAATGCGGAGAATTTTGTCTGCATCATCTTCGTAGACTGAAAAGTTCATGTGTTTTACCATAAGTAATACGGCTATACTGAAGTTGATCTTGATCAGAGGATCCGTAATGGCTGAGTCATATCCTAGAGCAACATTAAGCATGGGTTTGACTAGTTCGATATAGACTTTCTGCAGCCACAGCATCCTGACTACGGCGAAGCTCTCCTTTGTGAGGAATCGCTGTGGCGCGACAATGACTTCAAGTCCCCTTGCAAGACGGTATCCCGAATGAGAATCGTTGGGGGCTGTTTGGAGTAACTGCAGTACTGGGCGAACGTTATTGCCGCTGTATCTTCTCAACAAACCTCCCATCAAAGCGAAAAGAGATAGGCAAGTTTCCAAACTTGGTGCCAAGGAGTTGTCTGATGCGCCCTCTTTTGTCTGTTTCAGAGCAGATTCTAGGTTGCTCCCCAAGTCTCCCATGACTGCATCAAGTGTTTCGATGTTGTGCTTGTTGGCTAATATAGCGAGCATCGATCTTCGGACGGGTCTTGACACCGCATCAAGCTGAGAAATATCTGCGGACACATCCTCTAGCAGGATTTGTTGGGCTACTTTACTCTCATACTTTCGCTTATGTTAGCTTTCGTGTACCTGACCAGAAACAGGGGGAGACTAACAAGTTTGGCTATACGTGAAGGTCTTAATGATTCCAGTATGCCAAGAGATAGAATATTTAATGGCTTGTCTGTTAACCAACTCCATGAAGATACAGTGCCTGACGTGTTGACCTCTGCTTCGTGAAAAAGGTTCAATGAATACTTTTCTACATGTAAAGAGGATTGTTGTCCTTCACTTAGCTGATGAATGACGAAGCTGGCCAGCTCGGAGAGGAGATAGAGATAGCGCCGCTCGTGTTGAGGCTCCGAACCAGTAAAGTCATCACTTAACAAAAGCTGTCCCTCAACCATGCCTGATTTTGTCGCTCGGGTATACAACAAACCAACGACATAAAGAGCAACCAGTAATGCATCATTGCGCGCTTCTGCAATAGATTTCAAAGTTACAGCCTGTGCTGTTTCTTGGCTCTGGTTGGCGGTGCCGAGAGAAGCCAGCAACGGGTACTTAGTCGCAATTGAGTCGAGTGAGGAGCTGCATTCTTTTTGCTCGGTTGTAGAATCTTGCTCCAGGCAAGCGTCATTGAAGTATCGCACGGCCGAATGTATACCTGCCAACAAGGAACAAAGTATTCTGGGACTGGCCTTACTGTGGATGGCGCTAAATAGCTCTGTCACAAGTGCCCGTATGACCTCGAGGTACTGTTCCATAGTACCGGAGACATTTTCCGTGGCTGAAGAGCAACCGATATATGCTAACAGAGGACCGAGTGACTGGATCGCATCCAAGGAGTCATGTGTGAGATTTGCGATCGAGTGACGGAGAATTGATGTTGTCTTGCCAACAAGTGGTAGGAAACCTTCAGGATATGCTTGAATAGTCCGCTGCAATGCTTTTGTAGCTTCATTAACCAAATCATCTGCGCCACTTCGACGGGCTTTCTCATCCCAAGATTTCGTGGTGATGTGGAACAACTTTTCACAGCTATCAGCGCAAGTTGATACAGGAAGCAACAACTGTCGACTTCGATTTGCTGCCTCTCCCGACGCCAACAACTTGACTTCCTTTTGACCAGTCAGAGCGCCGACTCCTTGGACCGCCTCTGTTGATATTTTAAGGTCTTCGTCTGTGGCATCCGGTTTTCCAGGTAGCTCTAGGGAGACCTTGTAAATATCTGCATACAATGTCTTGAAAACACCATCAACAGCAGCGAAGTCGCATCTGTCTTGCTCGGACATCTCTGTGTCGGTAAGTAAGAGTCGAGTTTCTAGGATAATTCGCAAGATCTTGAGAAGATCTAGACTGTGAGTTGGAGACTTCGGATGGCGCATGTTCTCTTTGATGTGCGTGACTGTTGGCGCAACGATGAGTACGAATGAGTTAGGGCTGGCGCTTAGAATGCTAACGAGAAGGCGCCCAGCTGATGTTGCGTACATAGGGGCTGCCAAGTCGGCAACACAATCTCTTGTAGCTGTTAAAGTGTAATCGCGCAAGTCATCGCCAGTCAGTCTGATGGCGAGAGTCTTTAAGACTTCAAGAGTAGCCCATATCGTATCCTCGACTTCCCCATTTCGGACTTCGTATTTCAAGCTAGTCCATATTCTGTTGGCATATGGCGTGATGGATTCTGCCGGCTCCTGATATTCTTCAAGGCAGGCCTTGATGGTTCTTAACACATCAACCTATTTGCTTCGATGTAAGCATGTTATGTCAAGTGGGTGCTGGAAACAAATACTAACCTTGACGTTGACCGTAACGCCGTCGCCTTGATCTAATTTACCAATGAGAAAAGGCAAGGCAAGAGAAGCTAAATGATGTGTGGATGAGAAACATTTGCGCAGTCGTAGCTTAAGCTCTTCGGGCGTCACGCCGCTTTGGGCAGTTCTTGGCAATGTGATAGGGAAATATGACTTGAAGGCACCGTAGACTTCCTCAAGAGTCTCCTTGGAGGTGGAATACCCGGAAGTAAACAGCCGCAGAATATCGAACCATACTACCAAACAATCTGGGTCTCGTTCATTCGCAAAAAGATGCACCAGATCTTTCATGAAGGCAGCATTCTCCCCGTCGCGCTGCCGGAGATCATTGACCACTTCTGCATTGGAGATGAGCGATTTAATTAGCTCGTATACTGCAAGACGCGTTTTTGATATCTGTCGGGCAAAGTCGTCGTTCAATTTGCAGATTTTCTGGACGATTTCCCTGCCGCTTTTTGGATGGAATGATGTCATGGAAATGATTCGCGACAACGCCGTTGCAGATGCCAGAATGCCAGCTTTATGATCGACGTCGAACATGGCCCCAAAGAATGCAACTAAAAGGTCAACTGTATGGAATTAGATACTCAGCGTCATTCTATCATGTCCATATGCGGCATCTGACCTTGACTGGGTTTCAGTGTGTCCGGTTTCAGGTAATACAAAGTTCTGGACAAGAATTCCAACGCTACTCCAATTTAGTTACTCCGATCAGACGGCGCGGGTGTTCGAGTTCATCTAACCTTTCGCTCTAGCAGTCCAGTCTGGAGTGGTATCAGCATCTTGCATCATGTCATCCTCGTCGTTGCCCGGCATCCACGGCTGGACGGACTCAACCCATCGGGCGATGGGATTAGTATTCGCGGGGGCCGTTTCGATTTCTGCAAATGATCAGACATTGCAAATATACAAGAAGGGATAAGTATATTGCGACCGACCCATGGCAGCTTTCTGAGCAACGCGAGCTGACTTTGCCTTATTATCCTCGAGAACGAACTCGATGGCGAGTGGCCTGAAGTCTACCATTGCACCAGTGCAGAGGTCACCCTTGTGACCGTTTTCAGATCGAGTAGAGGAGGATTGATGAAGCTGTCAATTTGAATCCCGAGAGGAGGTATTCTTGTCCTATTGCTATGCCCAACTGAAATGCGATGATTGTGAATGACGCGCTCTCAAATTGGGATGGAGGGGCAAGGAGCAGAGAGGAAGCTTAGTGACGGGTAAACGAAGCCCAAAAATCCCTCATCTGGAGACTGATTGAATGCCGGTCGATTCTTTATTAGCATGAAGCAGTAAGAACAGTCGCATGTGCAAGCCCAATGGCGATTCCAATATGCAAAACGGAATTTGGTTTGCGACTAGCCCGAGGTCGGGATGGCGATGGTGGGGGTTTACTTCTCGCAGCACGGAGTACTCTGTACCCGTACGCACATACAATAGCTACTTACAACTGTGGAGTGATGTCAAGTGAAATTCTGTAAGGCCCCACCCGGGTTTGGAACGACAGGGGTTCAAGATAAACTGATGACGGGATTGAGTCGAGCTTGATTCGCTTTCTTGCAGTGACAAATTCAGCATCTGCATCTGCATCTGCGCCTGCACAGGCACAGGCACAACACTCAGTCTGTCCGCTGTTATCTACGCCCAAACGATGGCATCCCTGAAAACACCCGTTCTTCGCCAACTCGCGAGCTACCCTTTGCGATCAACTGCACGCCTTCAAATCCAGCGTCGATGGGCCCAAGTCCATGATGTCCGCTTCCTGGCGACACAGCAACCGCCGCAAGCAATCCTTGAGAAGTACCGCGAGAAACTCGACAAGAAGGCCAAAAGCGAAGGCCTCGGCACTATTGACGACCTAAAAGCTGCATACGCCGACGAAATCGAGGCTGAGCGCAAGAAGGATGCGATCGAGTATCCGACCTCTGCAACCATTCCCCAAGCTACTGAGACTCCGGTCTCTCAACTCAATCGAGGACCCCTTCCGTCCCAATCGGACACAACAGAAACATCAGATAAGCCCGCAAAGGCATCATCCATACCCTCGAGTGCGAGTGGGAAAGCTGCGATTCAATCGCTAGACGAAATTGTCGACCTTGCGAAAATCCGAGAGCTGCCAGAAAAGGAGTTGACCGCGGTTTGGCGACTGAGACACGCCAATTCGCCCCAGAAGCTATGCGCCGTCATTCCTGCCGCCTCATATAAAGCAATGGAAGATATGGCGCGTAAATCGCCTCATTTCGTTTTGCCGGTTCCACATGAGAGCCAAGGGGCGGAGATTCATTTCTTGCAATGGACGTTTGATGCTGCCTCAAATACTAGCACCGTACTCTTCACACAGCTGGCGGAGTTCAAGACTCGCGGCGAGTTTGCGCAGCCACACACAACTGTTACCCACCACCTGGATTTGATCAACGACAACGGCTTTGTCTTGATGCAGGGTCAGACCATGGATGATCGAGGTGTTTCGCCAGAGCACGCTAAATGGTTGGTGCTCTGTCTCCAGCGATTCTACGGGGCCTGGGACGGCACGGAGAAACCTGACGGCGTAAGAAAAGAGAGAGCCGAGGAGCGTAGAAAGCTGGTAGAGTGGTTCGGCGATGGTGACTCTAGATTTAGCGTCGAGAAGCTTCTTGAAGAAGCTGAGCGAATGGGTTAGAATATATATTATTGTAGAGTTGTGAATATTAGATACTTGGTAAATCATGCATGGAGTATCATTTGAGGTACAGCTTAGCAGCTGGCGCGAAGGAACAGCTAGCCGCACAAGGACGTGGCATAAATACACACTTCACCAATTTTGATAGCGTACATCAAGTCGTCATTGTTTACATCGCGAGCACCCTAACATTTATGACCCACTCAGTATGAGTAGTCCTGGAGCTTACTGAGAGCTTAACGCATAATCGCCGTTGAAAAACTCCATACACTACTAGCTATCACTCCAACACGAATAACAAGCTATAATTATAATTATTGCTAAGGAATTGTTGGTTAATGTTCTCCGACAGATTACAGCCATTATCTAATTATGTTTTTTACGCATTGAGATGAGCTCATGAGAGACAAATATATATATATATGTAATTGTACCTAACGGTCTGACTCACACGCCGCGCCGCACACCGCCGTACGCCGCTGCACACTGCCACAACGCACATCCGCAAATTACTGTAACCTGGTATTGTTGGTCAATTTTCTCTGGCAGGGTATAGCCGGCATTGAATGTGTTTTTTTTTTATCATCAGGTAAGCCCATGAGGGACAACAAAAAATGTAATTGTACGTAACATGGATCTTATTGTCCAAAGTGAATCTCAACATCGATGACGGAGAGGCTCTCATTTTCGGCGGGCGATTTTCAGTAACCCGCATAGCCTGCAAATATCTGACACAAAAAAATCCATGTAGCAAGATCTGACAAGTCAAGAAGTAGGCTCTGCCGTGACCAGAAAATTCCACATGTGAGATCGAGTGGCTAGCTTTTCTCGTGGGGGTTAAGCTAGAAATGGTGCCTCCATCTTAATCTACGGCACCATCGCCTTTTAATTTGCAAAGCAGTGATTACCACGGCTTAGTTTTACAGAACCAAGCATGCTAAGGTTCTGTTCAACAGCGCAGGGAGAAAGGTGGCTACGACGTGCTCGCCTACGCATTTTTAGCAGGCCAAGAGTCGGCGCGTAGATGTAATCTATGACAATGCAGGTCTCATCTTCGTCGCCATACCGATTTGACTCTCTCGGCCCAATCATCCATACTTGTTTTCGCGGGAAACTGGACAACGGATTCCTGAACTGCGCCTTCGACCTCGTATGATATGGTCATCCAATGGGGTGGCCCTATACCCGGGTCAGTGATATATTTGGACGAAACACGAAGGGTCTAAACCTACCATCTGAGCAGTCTACTGTCACGACGTCTTTCAAGTAAATGCGTCCTTTTAGACGAAGGAAATTACTCGATCCGGTTTTCTTCTCCTTGCAAAAGAGTAGAACATGCTCAAAAAGGTAAACATTGAACTATATCCGTGTCAGGGTCGGGGGCAAAAGTCAGCTTCAACAGAAATTTCCATCCCGTCTCATACCTGCAACGCTGGTTCCAATTCCTTTTTGGGTCGACAAAGAAAGGCATCAAACAATAGTAGTCTGCCAAATGTTGCTGGATTGTGGTGTTTCCAATCCTCTATGCGATTGTGTAGATCAGAGACGGCTTGGCCGCGGGCCATCGTGTCGAGGGCCTCGCCGGCTTTACTGAGGATGGAGTGATGCAGCGAGATGGCGCTTTCTAAATCCGCACGTTTGGTCTCACACTGGGTGCCTCGATGTATCTCCTAATTTGGTCATTATGTCAATAATGTGCCATCCCAAGAGATGCCAGATTCAATAAAAATACAGACCTTGAGAAAGACAGAATACTTGGCGAAGCGAGAATATGGCCGCAAGAACGTGTGGTGAATCATCTCAGTACCAGCAACTAGCTGCCGCACTTGTGGAGGCCAGGAAGCGACCGAAAGCTTGTCATGCTCCCGAATCGCTGCCTTCAAATGAACTCGGTGGTTCCCAATGTAGTCCACGTACAAGTCAGCAACGTCTAGGAAAGCGGAGAAGACGGGCCCCCAGCACTGTTGGTCCTCAGGCAAGAGCGAGACGTCCTCAGCTGTTTTGAGGAAAGATTTGTGGAATTTCAACAAAGCATCGATATTCCCAAAGACTTCATCCAGAGTTTGATTGTCAAGGAGGGCATTTTCGCGAACAAGATGTCTTAATAAGCAGAAAAGCTGCAGTGCGTGGACATAGCTGGCTTCTGTGCCCGTCAACTCGGATATCGCCAAGTTATAGCGGCTTGCGCTAGATGGTGGTCGAATTTGGCTGTTTGGCACTAGCGGGAGGTGCATTTCAGCTGCTTTGCTCGTTAAACTTCTGCGCTCGGGATACTAAGGATTGCGAGGAGATAGCTAGCTGGGACTTCTGGGAGAAAATGAGTAGTCAAGATATGGTTGCCTGGGTGGGCTGGGGGCGCGCGCGTCATGAAAGGCAGATGTCAGCCTCATTCTGGGGAAATGTTTCGCCGACCCCAGCAGTTCCCAACCAGCTTTGCGAACTATAGGGCGCTTGCTTTAGACCAGACCAAGAATCTACGGAACAAAAATATAGTCAGGCTTGATGGTTGTGACTGGGCCCACGGCGCCCAAAATACGGGCTTGCAAATGCGGGATGGGTGGCTCGTATTTAGAAGACTAGCAATGATCGGACATGCTAGCCATGTCCCGATCCCATCTTCAACCGACAGCTGCCTTAAAGCCGAACATATCTCATGGTAGTGCGTCCGCTGGCGTCACAGCAGCTCACCAGACCTTGGCAATAAATGCGAAAGTTCTTCTCATGTTCTCCCTATCTTGGATGCTTTTCAAAGGCTGTCCATGTCCAGTGAGCCAAGTCTGAGCAGAAACACTCGGCGATAACCCTGCGACAGCCATCTGAGCAGCGTCCACACCTAGACATCTTCACATCTTCCCAGTCGCGCCGACAGCAGGCATATCGCATCACTCCGTTCCGGCCATTTGACTCATACATCCCGCCATTGGACAGATTTGCGCTTTCCATGCTGAGCCGGCCGCTACCGAAGCCATGCTCGATGAAGAATACCCGCCACTTTCACAGTCCGAGAGCGAGCCAATGCCTATGCGCTTGGACGGCTGTACACTAGCCATATCAGTATCCCACGCCAGCTTCTTCGAACGGAAGCGCCTATAGTATCTTTCAAAACACCACATCATAATTAAAAGGCTTACGAGTTAGTCAATTTGAAGCCACCGGGTCCTGAATCTGTTTCACATAGCGCTATTGCTGCCGTAGTCAGTCTCGCCATCTATCAGCAAATACACCATCAGCATTCTGCAGGCCAAATCCACCTCAACAGACTCTACCGCATGACTCAGCTTTAAGGAGGGACCGTTAGGCCAATGCAAATGAGTCCTGCATTGAGCTACAAGGTTTTAAGGTAGTGCACATCCCGGCGGCTACCAGGGTTTCATTTCTCTCCCGCAATCTTCTATTTTCCAATCCGAAGTTAAGAAAGATATTTAAAAACCCTGGGCTTGATGTTGAATTGGTGATGAAAAGTGGGCTGCCCGCTCTATTTCACAGCGATGCAGCTACCGTTTTATTCGAATTACATGCCAACAAAGACCGATCTATTAGCCCTGACGTATACAGACCATCACACATCATGCTCGATGTTATTGACTTCGCTAGTCTCTGAAAAGCATTGAAAGAGAGAATCAGGTGAAGCTTTGCCCGCAAGACTGAGTTGGAACTCTAGTATTGCTCCTGTATCGGTTGTTAGCGGTTGCCCACTGAACCAACCACATGCTCTATCAAGAGGATTCTACTGCGATATAACAAATCTAGCAACGATGGCATTTATGGCTGCCTTGCTTTCAGAGTAAAGGGATGACGGCTTTACGTATTAGATTCTTTCTCCTCGCTTAGAGATTGCTATTCATAACCATCTCACGCTAAAAAGTACGTCGGAGAGGCTTCAAAGCGGCTGGACTATCGGCAAACTCCCGTGACACGGTATTGTTGGTCATTGTTGACCGGCATGGTGTAGCCGGCAGATAATGTGTTTGTTCATCATAAAATTAGTCCATGGAGAACAAAAAGGTTTTTTTTTTTTTCCAAATTTTTCTTTTAAATAACATAAGTCCGCAAGGGACCACAAGATTAAAGGGAAGAAAAAAAAAACTAGTGTCAAACTCAGTAGCACTTTCGCCTTCCACGCGTGAACCCGCATCGATACATAAGAGCAGGTAATAGAAACAAAATATTTGGCTGGTAGCGAAGGAGATGCAAGAGTTTTTCGGTCTATTTCTATTCTCATCCTGCACAAACAAGCCGTAGATACAATTGAAGCAACTTTCCTATATGCTGATACATTGATAACGTCCGTTAGCTATGCCAGAAATGCTAGAGGCGAGACTCTTGGCCTTTAACTTCTCCCAAAGTGGCATTCTCAAAGGCTAGGATGGGATGGGATGGGATGGGACGGGATGAGTGATGATCAAAAGTCCTAGACGCAAAGCGCAGTCCGTCAAGAGCCGCCGATGCGCCAGATCTGAAATATAGCCTCCTCAAACAGGCAGCTTCTTTGTGACTACGCCTGCTCAGCGACGTGAATATATAACAGTTCACAATTTGATAAGCGTCCCGGATAAAGATTTATCAGAATCTTCTTTCTTGAACCACAATGAATATACGGAGTACGGAGTACTCCATAGCAGCTACTGCTAATATCTAGCTGCAGACGGATTGCCGATCGATGTTTCGCACTTAGGCCTGTCCAGACATGCAGCTAGTTGTTCCGCAGGGGGTTAGGGCCTTGCAGCCGGGGGGTTTTGGATAACTAACGTGTCTGCGTCTGTAGCACGCGTGTACGCCTCTAGCGCCCTGCTTCCTGGCTCAGATCGCCAATTTGCCCGCATCATGGGGCACCGCATCGAAACCTTTTAACTGGGGACCGACCAACCCCTCGCAGAGCGGCGAGCGGGTGCCACCAACCCCTACCGACACCCTACTATTAATATTGGGGCACTCCGTACGGGGGAGAGGGAGGGGGTAACCTGTCTTTATCTGCACCCCATAATCGCGATCCGCCTCTTCGGTATATCCGTCACGTATTGCCCCCTTCAGGATATCAAAATTGGGTAATGACAGCGAAGTTGTCTTGTCTCATCCCGCATGACTGAGCCATCACATGTCGATTCCGGAACGGGCGGAGCGCATATAAGGTTTCTCACTACCAGACTGCTTGAAGGGCTAGGTAGATGTGGATGCGCGTCGTGGTGTGGGTGAGTGAATGGCGGCAATGCAATATCAGTTGAAATCGCATATTGTCTCGGCCACATTGTCGCTCATTGCCACCCATTGCCAGTTGTCAGAGCACCGCAGGTAGTGTGGAGTTGATGAATAACTCTCCGGCTTTGATACGACAATGATTATGCAAAACTGCAGCTCGTAACGCAGGATGCTCATGCTCAACCGCGCTCTGTGTTCAGCATTACCATGGCCGCCGTGGATATGTAACCGTGCAGTAAACCAGAATAGCCAACACCAGGCTCATTGTCACCGAAGATAACAGGCATTTAGCCCCTCCCTACGTGGCAATGCAAGAGCCAGGTGATGAGTTAATGATGTACAGTTCGGTTACACCAAGACGGCGCGGCCGACCGTGCATTGTCTTAGGCGGCAACAGACTGTGCGCACCCCGTCGTGACTCTGTAGTCGTAATATCAGACCATTCGATGACGTGAGACATGTTCGTCTCACTCAATCACAATAATTGCGCCCATTGCACCCAATCGCCAACGGGTTTACTCCGTACGAAACAAGCAAATAGCCTGGGATTGTAATGTGGTGCGCGCCAATGAATATCACAATACCATCAGCATATTCCGGTGCGCCCCACGGCGAACGTCAACTCAGAGTCTTAACTGTGCGGGTTAAAGACCGCCAAATCGGTACTCCGTACTCCGTAATTAATAGCTAATTACCTGACGATCCCTAGGTTAGTACGGAATCTTTCCAGGTTCAGGGTTGCTGGGATTTCTGCCGCCATCTCATGGCGGCCCCAGTTCTAGCCATGCCTCAAGCAAGGATTCACCCCGTTTTCATCTTGGCATCAAGCCCGTCACGCCAAACCTTGCAGGGCTGGGAGGTCTGGATAAACCGGAGAGGTAGCACAAGTGTTTATCAATCGACGGCAGGGCTAATTGAAGGTTTTGAAGTGAACACCGTTAGACTCTAATGCAAATGCGCATCGCGCAGCGATCGGCACAGAACAGATTGATTGCTGGTGAACATGAGGAGTGTCCAGTGGAGTCCGATTTTAGAAAGCAAAGGCATAACAAAGACAACCTTAATAACGCTATAAGCAGCGTCATCCAGTAGTCCCGTGGTCCTCTTCAGCCGCAAATGCGAACTTGGGTCTCAACGCAACGGTCTGCGAACCATTCAACAAAGCGCGTGGGATGCAGCGAGATCAACAGCACCGTTCCTTGCTTTGCAAGATGCTTCCGAGATCAGGCGCACTAAGTTTTGTATTGCCGAAGGAGCAAAAGCCGGTTGCCACCATGTAGCCGGCAGGCCGGCGGCATGCCGGAGCGCTGCGAAAGCTTTTCTGCCCGACTGCTGGCGTGAGGCATAGCGAGGGAGGTGATCGGCACGGCATAGAATAGGATGTCAACCACAGCAGCAGCCTATCACGCATTGAAGTAGCACCAGCTAACAGCAATAGGGCCGTTAGAAGGGGACTTTTACCTCAAGCCCGACGACGCCAAAGTTCACCCAGCAAGGTACGCCCGCGGAATCATGGCCGCGCAAGAGAGTATGCAGCAGACAAAGGTGTCATAGCTTGGAGCGGGGTGAAAGAACATGGGACGCAGTCCAAGAGGTAGCAAACTTGAAGCAAAAATTAGGTTGCTGCGTCGGACCCTGATGGGCAAATTGTCACAGGGTGCGTAGTGCAAGAGTGGAGGCTTACTGCGACTTTGGAAACAATGCATACATTGGATCAATGCTTGGAGGCGATTGCTTTACATGGCTCCATCAGCATAGTATTGCACAACATTGTGCTGGTATACAGTACTGTGCGTAGCAGGATCAGTATTGGTCAGTTACCAGGGTCGCCTTCAATGTTCTAAAATTGTCCACAAGCAAAAACGCTCGCTGAAGAGCCTCTATTCAACATTTCCTTCTTGTGGAGCAGGCATGCCTCAAGGAAAGTCAGATCATATCGTTGTTGTGAAACCGCACTGCCTGCCACGCAGTTCATGGGAGCCATGAGAGATTTCCACCGAGACAAACTGCATGGAACTTGAACAAAACGTACAGGCTAAGGCCTGGTCCGCCCCGCATCGGTGTATATTTAACGTCGTGCGAAGCTTGCAGTAACGATCTGTGCCACAAGCCAAGCAAACCACGCGAAGCGGGGAGCTGTGGCCTCCAGTCATGAGAACGTGGCTCTACAGCTGCGAAGAAGCCTTGCGTCGTGAGAGACGCGCGCAAATGCGGAAAGGGCGTACGAGGGCGGAGAGACCCTTGACTTACAATGCTAGTTCAGGCTGCTAGTTTCGTCCGAGAGGATAACTAGCCCAGTCTTGTCAGCATCTGATTACTAGTTTAGTTCCTCATTCCACTGACATCTACCCCGATTTCCACGTCAACCACGGATTGCTCAGTGGACCCTGCACGTTACGTGTTGTAGGTGAACGCCGTTTCGTCCCTGTTTCCATCCTAGTTGGTAGTCACCGTAATCATCGGGTTTGTCGGGACAAGGGTCGGGGGTCCCCTGTCGGTGGCATACCTTTTATCAGGTAATAAGCCATCAGCCTTGTCAATGCACGTTATTGTCACCTCGCGTCGGATGCTATCTACTGGCTGCCGTACCATGCCCATACTGCCTTCACAGCGGTTTAGCACGAGGTGACACAATGACACCACGACGCCAGTAGACCCCCGCCTCCGCTATAATGTCCAATCATGCGCCTTTGTCCTCGTTGTCTCGTCTCGCTCAACATGAGGCTGGCGCCGAATAGCGGCAGTAAGGTGACCCGTGCGTGCATCTCACAACATTCGAAGGATGACTTCTGGCGTGATGGCAGACAGCAGACAAACAAGAGGAGCCAAGGCGGCCACTCGGCTTTGAATCTAACCATGCCTAGGGTGTTAAAGCTGGTAGACATGTGCGTATGAGACTGGGGGCTTGGCCCGCGCCATATGATGTCCTGCGTGAGTCAGTAACGTGCATCGCCGACCAATCTGGTGGTGCTATACTGGACACGTAGGCAAATGTGACAACTGACTTCTCTTGGAATATATGGTACAGTCAGTACTGTGCCCAGTACCAAGCAGCAAAGAAGTTGAGAGCCTTATTGTATCTTCCTCTTTCCATGCTGTGACCCCACCACACCACATGGCGTGTGTGTCATTTATAAGGAAACTGTGTGGCCCCTGTAATGTTGCGAGAAGTGCAAAAGCCATGATACGATGGTCAGCCGAACTAGCAGTGGTGCACGACAAGGGACTGCTGTAAAGTCCGTGGCCTCTTCGTTTGTTTGCCACAACATGCAGTCAAATATTGAATGGGATTCCATTGGACGTACAGTCAGCCGGACAGTGTTTTACCTCGTGGGACGGGACTTTCCAGAATGTATAACCTCCCGTACTACAAAGAGGGAGCACGTTGGACTGACTGAACGGAGGAGGGATGTGGTGCGTGGGCACGTACATACATGATAATGTGGGCCAGCACCAATCAACCAGTCACTGGCAATGGACGTTTTCAGCAACAGACTAACTAGTTAGAGAAGAAGAGTGCTGTGGCGCCAAAAAGTGCCGGGAATGGGTTCATTGCGCTCTTCGTTTCCAAACAAGTAGGGAGCACTCACTGTAGGGCCAGCAATTACTGCATCGAGCAATCACCACCAGTCGCCCAGGGTAAGTTTTTCAGCTGGTGTCAGCGCTTCTAGAAGGGAAGCGTGAGACATGGGACGAAACATGGGACCACTTGGCTGGGATAAATGGCGTGAATATTGGTTGGAGTGCTGCGGGAGGGAGTATTCGCTTAGTTAGCACACACCTGTCCACACCTGTGGGAGCACAGTAGTGCGCACACACGCCCCTCCCCAGTCAGTGAGGTTCGGCCCACCCAGAAACTGCGGTTCTGTCGACGGGGCAAAAATTACAAAAAAAAAAAAAAAAGAATACATAACAAACCTTGGAATGAGCCCGTTTTCTCTTCTTTTCTCCTCTCATAGGTCCAATAGATCCCCGTCGTCGAAATTATGAGGCGGATGGCGCAAAGAAAACCGTCACATTTCATCGGTGTACCGGCATTGCCGCCTCAACGCTGTTTATGCTACTGAGACGTACGTATTCACCAGGCAGAACACAGCGACCGGGGACTGTTCTTTTTTGGTACCATAAAGGACAATTGGACGTCTTCTTGGATGTCTCCAGGCTTACCTCTATCTACTCCAGCCTCTATAAATATCACTCAACGGCTCCCACCTTATGCCAAGACTTTCCTACCATTGTGGTTACGCAACAGTAGAGTTAGAATCCGCGCCGCCTCTGAACTATTTTCCCCAAACGGGCTTTCTTTCTACTAACCAGCATTCATCTTACCACTTTTGAGATTCAGCAAACATATTGAACGCAATCAGAGTGTTCAATTCCAAGACGCTGCCATGCTTGAACGACAACAGTTCAAGCCCCTTGTGGACTCAACAAACGAGATGCCACCGCCGGCGGGCCAATATCAGCCGCAGATAAAAGCCGTCCCCGGCATATTTACTCTGTCCAACAAGAAGTGCGCTCATTCTTTAACACATCAATGCCCTTACCTCACGGATTCGAACTCCACACTCTGTGCTCCTTGTACCGTGGCTGCGGCAAACGGCCAACCTTGCGCTTAGTGACAGCACAGACGAAACGAGTAGTTTTGGCAGCAGAGCATGTCATTGGCTTCTGAACCGACTTTACTATGGACTTCAAGACGCAGAATCAGCTTATGTTCGGCATTCAACTTTCAAAAGTCTCACATTCTCGTCAGTGACTGCCGGCCAACACGAAGCAGCATACCTGCTCTTCTATTGAGTCAGGGGTCAAAAATTGCTGGATTTGCAGGTGAAAGGGTGGAATGACTCGATACAATACGACACACTGCAGATTTCAAACTATCTTTAACTGGATGGACTGGGCGATATTCGGCAAGTGGTGATAGGCAGTATATTTCAGTCTCACGCAGGAAAAGCCGGTTCCTTATGGCACATAGCTAGCCCAAATACGAAATAGGGTACCTACATTGAGAAATTGTTGCAATCATCCCCCCGACGGCATTCGTCGTTCATATCGACCATTCAGCGTCAGTGTCGTAAACGATGGCAACAGACAGCCGCGACTTATCATTTGTTATTCGTCAGAGCAAGACTAGTATCCGGAGTGCCAAGGTGGGAGCTAGTTCAACGCGGGGGGGGGCTATCAACGCTGGTAGGAGCAATCAAGCCAATCACGCTGCCATATCTTTGCACAAATCGGTCCCCCGAGGACCTTCGAATCCACGACACAATGTAGAAGTTCACAATCGAATTTTAGCGGCTTGCGGCCACGCCAGGCAGGGAGGCGCGTCGTTCACAAGTGCAAGAGCGACTAGGGTTATAGGCCGCACGAGAAGTCATGGACCAGTAACAAACAAATGGACTAAGCCGGCCCCGGCCGGAACGTTCCTTCAGTTTTGTGCTCGGACCACAGCTGGAGAGCTGGGGAACATGTGGCACTCACGTGCCCACTTTAATATGAAGGATTCTGTCAAATTTTAATTTTTTTGTGATATATTCATAAAGTGAACGTTCTGTTCATAAGTCTCTCATTTAAATCATGTCCGTGTGTTGGCGTGTGGCTAGGTACGTTTTCTGCCGCATATGAACTCCATTTTCCGATTGGTATCTTTGCGCCGTGTCTCAGTTACTGGCAAGCTTTGACAGGCCACAATAGCCCTGTCACCAATAGCTGCCAGACTGAGTAGTGAAAAAAAGAAGTCAAGAAAAAAAAAATTCACCACCGCCTGGTTTCCAAAATCCGACGGACAGCTCTGTCAATATCCCCAAACATCCGTCCCCGCAGAAGAAAGTAGAGCAACAAGAAGAATTTTACTAATAGCCAAAAAAAAAAAAAAAGAAGAAGTTTAGGCCGATGAACGATACTCCTTAGTCATGAAGGAATCGTGTACCGGAGTGTCCCACGGAGCGTGATGGTCTTCACCCCGGCCTAATAGACCAAGGCGAAGACCGCAGCGGCAACAGCAGCGGCAGTGCCAGCCTGAGCCTGGAAGCTGGCAGCAGCAGCTGTTGGGACAACGACGGGGCCAGAGGTTGAGGAGCCAGGAATGGATCCCGTAGGAACGACAGAGGCGGTGCCATTGGCGGTAAGAAGAAGTGCAGCGGAAGTTGAAGGAGTGGAAGATGTCTCTGCGGCCGGCGCCGAGGTCGTGGCGGGAGTTGTGACCGGGGCGGAAGTCTGGCGCAAAGGGCAATCGGTGTATGAATCAGCACAGTGAGTGACAGTCATGGTCCGGGTCGTCTTTGAGGTCTGAGTGACGGTGCTCATTTCCGTAGCGGCCACAACGGAAGCACCGACGGCGAGAAGAGTGACGAGGCTTGCAGAACGCATCTTGAGGGAATGAATGTGAGACGCTGAGAGCGTGGATAGTCACAGAGTGGATATTCGTTAAAGATCGATTGGCGCGACGGTACTCAAGAATGCAATTTCGCAAGCGCAGTTGGCGAGAGAGCGCAGGGGAAGAGAGTGTAGTCAACAACGAGAAGATGTCACAAATCGAGAGAATGTGGTGTGGTGAGGGAGGAAAGACCGAGAAACGAGATGTGAGACAGGGAGGCGACCACGAAGCACTTCTTATTCATGAATCCCAACTCCGCGCTCCGCAGAAGAGCAAACGTTAGTTGGGACAGCGAAAACTCTGACCAGCCCGACCTTGTTAAAAGCCTCACCAACGTCTCTGCTCATCGTCCCTGGAACGGATGGCGTTGGACTTCGCGCCAAGTGGATTGACTGGGAGAAAGCCGTCGACGATGGCAGATCCAGGCACGGGTTTCGATTGGCCGTTGAGTCAGACGCAGCCCGGCGGTGGATCACGCTATGCACCGTGGACATCTCTGACTGGCGGTACCTGTGCAATCGACCCGCCGTCCCGGCCCTAACAGTGTTCGTGCCTGGACCACGGACCACCAACCATTTTCTTGGGTTGCAGCGCCAGGCTCCTCCATCTGGTCAAACGGCAATTTACGTTCCCAAAAGTCTGTTGGGCTTGTTGGGCCTGCCGGAGACAGACTTCGTACGGCATTAGCCATGTTGCGTGACCGAAATGGGACACTGTTGGTCACTGTCGACCGCCGGATAAGGAAGGGAATTTCCGAATTCAAGTCATGGCAGTTTGTCTCTGGGCCGAGCATTGCCGTGCCAAGAAGTATGGCAGCGCCGAAACTCTATTTGTTCTAGCCTCCCCATCTTCTCTCTTTTCGTCTCTTCTCTTTTCTGTCTTTCTCTCTCTCCGTGCGGATGATGCCAGGCTTGTAGTCTGGATGGTATGCTGATTTGTGTGCGCATTGCGCATCAAGATTCTCGGGCTTTCTGAAACAGTCCATGCTCACGACTTGAGCCTTGCACTTCTACTACAAGCGCTGTGAACCTGTGGTGAAACGGTCCATGGGATCTGCGACGCTCCTGAGACTGAAGGAGATAGAAAAGGAAAAATGGGGCTCGACACATTGGCCCTCCTTTAGATTCTGAATTTCGGCAGCAATAAGAAATCCACTAGCTGCACCTCGTGGCGATGTGGAGAAACAGCAATTTGAAGACAACGCCGCTCACCTCCCGTCAATGATATCCTGAATTACCGATGTGCTTCGTAGTGTTAGACACGATCGACAGTCTTCACGACTCATGGATTCTTCAGGTGTGCAGGGTGATGCGATGTGCCAGATCTCCTTCGCCGGGCATGTCTCGGGCGATTGCGTGGATTGTGGACGGTGATTTCAACAAATCGCATCTACAACATCTGCTTAGTCAGTTATCTGATTGTTTCGGCTTCTGATGGACCCCGAATCTGGCCGATATGCTGTCTCAATCGCTTACTTGTCAAATATCTAATTGCAATACGGACTAAACTACTTAAGCGTAGGCGTGTTGTTGATCTTGGCGAAGACAGTGTCTTAGTATTTTCAACAACGTAATTAATTCAAGTAGAGATGTCCTTGCACAGCTGAGGTGCAGTCAGACAGATAGACGTAGGCTATTGGGCTGAGCGTGCGAGTATCGGTCCGTCTCGAGCTAATGAAGTAAGTATGTGGTGATCACCGATCGCAATTGAATGAATGGGGCTATTGTAACAACTTTCTTTATCATCAAGTAATATTTTTGAGAAGAAGCAAGTGTTATCGGCGAACATGATTCTACACTGTAGCCTTGTAGCATAATGCTACGGTTGCTAAATGCGACGTCACAAGCAAGTAGTAAATTGGCATTCAGTCCATTAAAAAAAATTCCATAACTGGCAGTACATACGTAGTAGTTACATACTTTAAAATAAGCAAGGCAGTCTTAATAATATAGACAAGTATTTAATTCTCCTATTTATAGCCTTAGAGAAGCAATAGGCTCTCCGCCAGCACTGCAATGGTTACACGGTAAGACGGGTAAATGTACTCCGTACATATTTAGAAGAACGCATTGAAGTGTACCGAGTACATTGCGCCATCTCAGTCCCGTGTCGTATCTCGACACAATAAAATAACCTTAAAAAAGTACTGAACACCCTTCCGTGGGAAATAATGCATGCAATCTGGTATGGGTCAGACGATCTCACCTTCCTTTTCTTTTTGTCACCCGCCAGGCAGGTCGACATCTTGCGGCAGCCTCCCTCACACTCTACTGACGCCAGCCCTTGCCCCGCCCCCGCAGTTGGGCAGAGCTTCAAACACCGTCTCTCCCAAAGCGGCCCCTTGTCTGCTCATGTCTTGCAAGATTCACCGCTTCTACAATATACAGTCATCTCAAATTGCTGGAAAAGCTCAATCAGCTTGCCTAAAGCAGTCAGAAAAGGAAGAAGAAGGACTCGGATTTTCGAGCCGACGTCTTGCGATTTTATCCCTGCCCCGTTGGATTAGCTGCCTCAATTTCCGAGATTGCTAGGAGTCCAAGACCACCATGACAACGTACGCTACCGACCCGGCACTCTACATCTTTACGTCCCTCACCGCCGGCTCCTCCCACATCGTGACGGCTACCTCGCGGCTAGAAACTATTCTTCGCGCCAACCGCGTGCCCTTTAAGGCGGTGGATATTGCTACGGACCCGAAGGCACGCATGCTCTGGGGACGTAGGGCTGGGAAAGATGATGGCGGTCGTCTGAGGAAACTTCCTGGCCTGGTGCAGGAAGGCGAGGTATTGGGTGTGAGTTTTCTTGCTTGGGGAGGGTTTTTTTCCGCGAGCCGTATCTTTTAAAAAGATAACCACGTTATTCTCTTGAAGCATTTACTAATCGTTGTGCGGACAGGACCTCGTTGAAATCGAAGATTGGAACGAATACGGCGAGCTGAAGCAACACGTCAAAATATTCTACGATGAGCACACAATTCCCAACATCCACAACAAACCCGCCGAACCTCCGAAACCCAAGAGACCCGTAGCTAAGTCTGCAGCTGGTGCCGCGGCCGCCGCAGCTGCATCCTCAAAGTCGACAACAACTCCTAAACCCCCACCCGCTCCCCCTTTACCAGCGGCGAAATCCTCCACTGACTCCTCAACACTTAAAGCGGGCGAGAAACCACCCGAAGCCGGCCAGCAGACCACCCTACCGATGCGCTCTGTTGCTGACGAGGCTGCCCAGAAGGCTAATGAACTCCGCCTCAAGTCCCTTCGAGAGAAAGTTCATGGAAAGAAAGCCGACGGTGAGAGCAAGCCACCCTCCTTGAGCCAAACAACCACGAAGCCCGACGAATTGAAAGAGCAGGATAAATCGAAGGAACAGAAAGAAGATAAATCTCCTGGTCTTCAGTCTCCCACGAGCAGTGCCTGGAAAAACAAGTCCGGGGAAGATGCCTTCCGGGAGACAGTCCAAAGTCCTACAAGTGGGAAATGGAGACCTGGATCTACGGCCGGTGGTGTCACTTATAAAGGGGCAGCTGTTCTGGCAGCAGAGAGAAAAGAAATAGATAAAGTTGAGAATGAGTATAAGATAGAGGAGGAGCCGGAGTTGGAGAAGGAAGTAGAAGAGAAAGATGCCGTAGATAAGAAGAAGCTAGCTGTGGAGGAAGAGGAGGAGGACGACAAAGATGATGACGAAGAGTCAGAAGAAGATGATGAGGACGAGGAGCAAGATGAGACGGAGAAATTAGAGAAGAAAGCGGAGACAGACAAGAAAGGCGTGAATACAGCTGAACCCACCAAGGAGGTTGAGAGCAAGGACACGAACAAGACCAAAGAAGAAGAGATAACTCCCGACAAATCATCACCAAAATGACACAGTAGTCATCCACTATAACGAACAGCTGCAACTCTCACAAGTCTAGCCAGATAGCTGAATGATATTTCGCAATGCCATGATTATCCTAAAGCAAAAAATAGTGTCACTATATGGTATGATGTACATTGTCCCTTGTCAGAAACACCCCACATTACGAAGCAATTTTCTTTTACACGACGGAACTGCAGCTTGATCAGCACATGATATTTAATACAGCCCCTCGTCATCACTCGCAGTTCCATCCTGGAATCCCATCACAGCCTTCCCCTTCCCCTTCCCCCTTGAGCGACCATTGACCGCCCCATCAGGAGTGTCGTTCCCCGAATCCTCATCATCACCATCCGCATCCGCAGCAATGGCCTTGCCCTTGCCCTTATTCGCAGGCATTTTCCCGTATGCCTTGGCGCTAATGCTGGCCCTACTCGAGGCCGAGGCCGAAGAGCGTTTGTTCTCCAAGGACGGCACGCTAGCTTTGGGCTGCTTGTCCCGACTTCCCTCGAAGGTGGCGCGAACCTTTTCGTAGTGCGCCAGCTCACCAGCACTCACACTGGGGATGAGCTCCTCGTGAGCAGCCATGAAATCGGCTTCGGTGACCATGACAGATATATCCTCCTTGGTCGCGAAGTGGTCGAAGAAGTATGCCGTGGAGATGGCTGGCTTCCCTGTGCGCTCGGTGTTGATGACGCGGATTTTGGCGTCTACAGCGGTTGACTGGCGCGTGACGGCTTTGAGCATGGCGTCGCTGCAGAGGGCGTAGAAATCGGCACCGGTGTAGGTGAAAGGCAGTTGCTGGGCGACATTGCGGAGCGACAGTGATGGGTGAAGAGTGAACCTGGGGCGTGGGTTAGCAGTGTGGACGTGCAAAGCTTTGGAAAATAGTAAAATAGATGAAGAACTTACTTCCGGGTCAAGGCCTCCAGAATAGTCTGCTGCTTGTCGTGCGTGTCGGATACTCCGAGATAAAGCATTTTGTCAAAACGGCCAGGTCGCAGCAGGGCGGGATCAAGCAGGTCGGGTCGATTGGTAGCTCCAACGACAAACACACCACCGGCGTCATCTCCGCCAGACATGCCGTCAAGCTCGGCAAGCAGTTGAGACACGATACGATCCATTACACCACCACTGTCGCCTTGGTTGCCTCTCTTCGGAGCAACGGAATCCAGCTCGTCAAAGAACACGACGCATGGTCGTGCGTCCCTCGCGCGTTGGAACACCCTTCGAACATTTGCTTCTGACTCTCCGATGTACATGTTGAGAAGCTCGGGTCCTTTGACGCTGAAAAAATTCAGGCTGTACTCAGTTGCGATGGCCTTTGCCAACAGTGTCTTGCCAGTACCAGGGGGACCATAGAACAGGATGCCGGATCGCTTCTTCATGCCCTTGGCGAACAGTTCTGGTCGTTCAAGCGGTAGCTGGATAGTTTCGGTGACTGCGTCTTTGACATTGCTTAGCCCACCAACATCGTCCCAGGTGACATTGGGAATCTTTGGTGCACCAATTGAATCAGAGAAGTTCTTGCGAGCAGCCTCGACAGCAACCTCAAAGTCCGCAGCCGTGAGGGAGCGCGCAAGTGAACCGCCCGCGACCTGAACATCTCTCACTGTCACAAGAGTGCCGTCGCGAGAATGTTTAGCGGAGAGATTCTCCAGTCGCGCGTATTGAGCCAATGAAGCTCGCTCTACAACGTCGGCTAAGTCGCCCGCAACCAAGGCAGCTGTCTTCAGCGCAATCGTGTTCAGATCGATGGCCGGCTCCAATGTTACACCGCGGCTGTCGACAGCGTTCCTCAAGATTGCTTCACGCTCCGACTCATCAGGCGCCCCCATCTCTAACTCATGGGTGAATAATGCCCTCACTCCATCCGGCACCTGATCCACTTCGTTCGTTGTTGCAATGAGCACTCGGGTATCTTCCAAGATTTCTTTCATGGTGGACTCGATTCTGTCCGCCGTCAGAGCTTCTATGTGCTGAATCAACAGAACACAGCAATCGGGGCCGCAGCTGATGGCTCTCTCGGCACGGGTCCTGAGAAAGCCCTCCGTCTTAACGTCGCTACCGCTTCCTCCGCCTTCACCAAGAATATCGTATGCATCTATGGTGTAGGTATGAAGGCCAATGTCAGCACAGGCGGCACTTGCCAGGGTAGCTTTGCCAATATTTCTGTGTGTGGATGTCAATAATATGGCGATCGGTGGCATCTTAAGGTGTATCGCCCTAGGGCTGGTGCCGGCAGCCAATAGTTCGCGCAGCTGCCGCCGCAAAGGTGTCACAAAATTTCCCTTTTGATCTGACACAGTGAGAGGGCTCGCATCGGAGGTTCGTCGGGGCACCCTTTTCAATCCGAGATAATATGGCCAACTGCTTTGATTGACTCCGGGAACGCGGCTGGTCTCGAAGCCAGAGCCATGCATGCCAACAGTGGCACTGTCAATGCATGCGACGGAGCCCCAGAAAGCTTCGGCTGTTCCGTCCTCATCTTCGTCTGCCTTTTGGATCTGAATATGGCCAACCTTGAACCAAGCGACACTGTCAATACGAGAAGAAGGCTGGCCAGGCCGGCCTTCGTCCGCAGTAAGAGCCATGACATCGTCTACCTCAGAGCCGCCGGCCCCAGTGGCCTCCTGAAGTGCTCGACCCAGTTGCGCGTCTACTGGCACAGCAATTAAATCCCCCGGTCGTACTAAACGAATTTTACGGGCAAAATAACGTTTTAACCCTCCTAACACAGCAGTTTGGTACACACGCTCAGCAGATACTGGTGTACGAATATGATGTATGGCAATATCTTTTGCATAGGGTGGATGAGATGCGCTAGTAAAACGAGGCAGGGTTCCCTTCCCTTGATAAGAAGACTTCTTGAGGGCAGCAATACGCAGATGGGTGGCACTGTCAAGATTGGCGAGCAAGATGGGCGATGCGTATGCGGCCGGGCTCGTTGGTCGCTGCAACTGTGATTCAAAGAACGACATCTTTCGCTCTCCCGCCCTGGAGCTTATTATACGAGTGACGGGTCGTTGAGAGTAGACTTCGGGCAGGCCATATACTCGGACCGGTCGCCAGTTGGACACTTCAGGTTCCGCGTTGCCGAAGCTCCCTAACCCAAACGCACCAAATCCATTGAGCGGCGGCTCTTCGGCCACTTCAATCCGAGCCCAGTCTCCGGAGAAACAACCAATCTTCGGCAGAGAGCTCATGTCAACATATATCCTGGCTTCTTCGTCCTCTTCTTGTGAAGGCTTTGGATGAAGTAAGTCCGAGGGGATTGGCCATGTTAGTCCATGTGCCTTGAACAAGCGGCCTCTGGGACGGTCCGGCCTTGCTGTAGCGGACGTAAAATTCGAGAAGACAGAGGCTGGTGTGGCAACGCCATTGGTCTTTCTTCCGCGAAGTGTACCCATCGTCATCGGGGTGCCAGGCTGCATTGTGCCCATCCCGCTGATGTTTGTTGTTGGGAGAGTCGGGGCTTCCAGAGAAATCATCTCGTCCATTGAGTCATCAGAAATCTCTTCTTCCTGCTCCGTGGCAGACAGTTCCGTCTCCGTCTCCGTCACTGTTTCGTCAGCTCGCGCATCGGTTCGATATCGCTCCTCGGCGGCTGAAAAGAACTGATCCGTATTACCATCCTCGTCGTCATCGCCAGTTCCGTTCAGTCGGTGACTCGAAGTCATGGAAGCGGGTCGCCTGGTATGCCTTTTGAGTCTTCCACGCATGAGAACAATTTTTGTTGAATCGCTCAAAATGCCCTGTGCAACAGGCTCACACATCATGATTTTGCCGGGATTCGGTGGAACATGAGTAACAGAATGCGGCGCCAATGGCAGAGCAAACAGGTCACCGGTATGAGCTATCTTAAGACTGCTCAAAGAAGTACGGATAGCTGAAGTGAGTCGCTCCTCTTGACTCATACTCGCTATGTTCTTCCCACTGTGATTCGGAGGGCGCTCCTTAAAGAAGGTGCCCTCGCCATTTTCCAATCGCTTCGTGGACTCGCTCTCAAGGCTGACAAACACCGTTTCAAGTGGTAGGGGCTCGACGTCCAAAACCAGGATTTCTATGCCGCTCCGGCTGTGACTCGACAGCTTGGACGGTGCAACGTCTTGCAGCGTCACGGCAAAACTCTGAAGAGCTGAGGACGAAGGAGAGAATTGAACCGTAGAGTGTGTTAGTGACGATGATCGCACAACGGGGACAATCGACCAAGCTGTTTCGGCCGGTGCAGCATTAGGGCTCCATGGAGCCAGAGCTATATAGTATATCTGATCCGGTTTGTCTTCGTCGAGTTCTGTGTGTTACAAATAGGATGTCAGCGGGCGCATCCCTAGAAAGGTCTTAGGGTCTAGCGCAATGGCCTTCCGCGAGGTTCACATACTGTCTCGAAGTTGCGGAATGAGGTCGGCAATGAGATCGTCTGACGCGATGCCAATGTCGCCTTTGATATGGTCGTCAAGAATAAGCCTGGATGAGATGGCGGGCTTGTCTTGCCGCCGCCTTCGAAGCAACCTGCCATGCGGCGCAGCGGCCCTAGAACCGTCAGCAACCGCCATGCTTTTCGTATCGCCAAGTACACGCGAAGCGCAATGCTGGCAGAGTTGCGCTCGGAGCGAGGGACGACGGATGAATGAAGCTGGAGCACCCCGCTATCGCAAGCCCATTGCGCGCCGCACGTCCAATGTCGAATGATAGCTGTGCCAGCTAGGACTTTAAGCCTCGAAGCTTGCAAAAGTCCTATGACGGTCAATCTCGCAAGGCTGTGGCTCGTTGTGGTGGAGGCCGTAATAAATGCAGGAAGCTGGAATCTGGAGGTCGAAAGCGTCGATGGAGCTCAGTCGGCTTGCGGCTTCTGGGTCCGTGCAATGTCGGCAGCTCGTCGGGTGGCGGCCTTTGGTTGCAATTTACTGAATTGAGCAGCTAGCTACGGAGTAGTTACTTAGGCCTCGGCTCTGGCTGACTCTGGCTGACTCTGGCTCCGGCTCAGGCTCTGGTGTGGCCCACAACAGGCTGCCCTGGTTGGTAGTTAAACTTGAAGTACAGGGACGGGTACGGAGCACTCCGTACGGAGTACTTCGGCTGGAGCTTGGTAGAGATTGCTCGTCGCATGCATCAAGCGCAACTCAGCTTTGCAAAAGCGGAATTTTCCTTGCACATCGGGGCCGCTTTCCTGTTCATCGATGCCAATAACCGTGAGGTGCGTGGAGGTTACGGCCTTCACCGTGGGATGGCACCCCAAAATCGTTTGGTCCGAACTTAGACCTCGCTCAGTCCTTGGAGCTAATTTCACATGTCCGGCTGCCCGCCCCGCGTATAACATGGACTACGGAGTACGTAAACTCCACATTGTCTGGGGCCGGTGGGCAGGATAGGGGCAAACGCGGCGATGCATGGACTCGTGTGGCAGCCATTTTGCCGTCAAACTAACTCCGTAAGTCTATAGTTACCACGTACGTCACGATCCGCACGCATCTCAGGACCCTCGGACGGCGCGGTGGCTGATCTTGAATCGCCATGACCTTGTCCAGTTGAAGTGAAGTCGCCTATAATTCATGTTCGTCCAGCCTGTCTTTGTATCGCGTCGATGTCATTTCCGCTGAGACAAGATATTTTTTATTGTCGCTCGCGGTCTCGGTATGCTTACGTCTTGAACAAACCGTCGACGATATGTTAAAGCCTCAGTCGGGCACCACGACTACGCAATGCGAGTCTACCGCCTTCGAAGGGTATGCGAGCCTACTTCTGAATAGTGAGTCGACCATTGTGGTGCCAGGCGACAATTCACGGCCACGAGGGGATGCAGGGGATGGCTTGGCGACGCAATCGCTGGCGGGTTGCCAAACAGAAAATGATCACACCGACACACAGCTTTCCAGCACTCAAGTGAATGAAGAACCAGAGCACATCACATCTGAAAAAACTGAAATTGATCAGACCGGTCGCCATCAGGATGTAGAGGCATTTGTGGAGTCTGGCAGCAACCCCCTGTTTCCGCCGCTTCCATCATACGGACCATCCTCATTCGTTTCTCGGGTCAAAGCTCTCTTCTTCAGAGTGACGGCTAGTGTTCTGAGCCTGATTTTCCTCATGATCATCGTTGTCGCTTCTCTGATATCAAGCATTCCAATTTTTGCGAAGAAGGCGGTATACAAGCTAACACGACGCGACATCAACACGCTGCGGCCCTGCTACGAAGAGGAGTGTCGGAGAGCCGATATTCGACGACAGAAAACAAGGTCATGGGAGCGCCGACAGTCCGCGGCAGCGATCGGCGGTGATCAAGAGGCTGTTTCGGAGGAGTTTCCTCCCACAGAGGGCGGCAAGGATCGCCTCATTTGTGACGTTGCATACTATGCAAAGCGAGTTGGTCTTGACGTTGACGTCTTCCAAGTTCGTACAGAGGACGGGTTTCTTATCGATCTCTGGCATGTGTATGATCCTAAAGAATATGTTCTTCAGGAGACCCCTGGATCTCATACCGACGGAGCAAACGCGAAAAGCCCGAGAAAAACTCTGAAATCTCTGGACAAGAAGCCGAAATTCCCAGTTCTCTTGATACACGGCTTGTTGCAAAGCTCCGGGGCGTATTGCTGCAATGATGATGAGTCGCTGGCGTTTTGGCTTTGCAAATCCGGTTTCGATGTTTGGCTGGGCAACAATCGCTGCGGATTCAAAGCCAGGCACGAAACTATGAGTTATTCAGATCCCCGCATGTGGTCCTGGACCCTACAACAAATGGGCTTGTATGATTTGCCGGCCTTAACATCGCAGGTTCTTGCCGAGACTTGCTTTGACAAGCTTGGCTTAATCTGCCATTCCCAGGGCACAGCACAGACACTGATTGCCCTGGCAAAGGACCAGCGACCTGAATTTGGAGAAAAGCTGACTGTGTTTTGCGCGTTGGCACCAGCGGCGTATGCTGGGCCGCTCATTCGCAGAGTATACTTCCAGTTCATTCACAGACTCTCACCATTCATGTACCAAATGGCTTTTGGAATACATGCCTTCATACCATTCATGATGCAAATGCACTCGGTACTGGACCCGCGGATATATGGCTGGCTGGGTTATAAAGTGTTTTCCTTCCTCTTCGATTGGTCCGACTCTAGATGGGACCGTGGGCTGAGAAACCGGCTGTTCCAATTCGCGCCAGTTTATGTGAGTGCCGAGACCATGAGGTGGTGGTTAGGCAGCGAAGGGTTTGCCAAGCATAAATGCATCCTCTCTACGAAAGAAGTTACTCAGTACGAGGAGGAAATAGACAGGGTGAAGATAGAAAATACCAGGGAGCTCACTGTCGAAACACGTGCCAATGGTTCCACGGTAGACAATGTGGTCGGCGACAGCCCGATGAATGAGAAATTGCCCGCCATCACGCCTTGGTACAACGAGCAGGCGCCGCCTTTTGCGATGTGGGTTTGCGGAAATGACCGACTTGTCGACGGAAACCGACTGCTGAGACGTTTTGAGAAGGGTCGAGAGCCGCACGTCCAGGTAGTACACAGTAGGGTGCTGGACGGATATGAACACCTGGATGTCATTTGGGCTGTTGATGCGCCAGAGCGAGTCTTCACGGAATTACGCGAAGTTCTGTGGAAGACGTGCCACGACAGAGACAAGTTCAGGGTCCCGGAGGGATGCGACGAAGTGCCTGCATGGACACCGGAGTGTAACATAAGACAAGGTCCGATGGGCGGGAAACCGCTAGAGACTCGTGAGGTATGGAACAAGGCATAAAGGCATGATTGAGGTGGTGTTTTGTGGATGCATTTGTGCGAATGGGCCGCTTAGAGATTTAGCAGTTTGGCGAAGGCGTGAAACCACCACTTGGTGGTGGCAACACATAGCATACACTTGTGAATTGCTTGCAAATAGATTTCTATTCTGATGTTTACTGCTGTAGTGCACTGATATGCCAGCCTGGTGCACAAGGCAGACTAGAACATGCAGAGGTCGCTGTGTTGGCAGTGCGACTGAGCTGCAAATCTGCAATTAAAAGCGTCAATGGCCCTGACACCACACGCCACACATTGTCCATTGCCCACCGCATCCGCATACGGTGCTGGTTGCGGGTGGGTGACGTGACCGCGCGGAGCTGGGGTTGTGGTTGTTGGGGAGTCGCACAGATTCCACAGTGTGGAGTCATCAAGCTCTTGCACCTCGGTCCACGATGGGGCGTCCGTGTCTGGTCTGGGGTTCGCGGAGCACACAGCAAACTACTGACTTCTCCGAGTTGGGCGCCCGTTGCCAGACACCATTAGCACTCCGGCTTTCGGCTGCAGCGGTGCAATTGACACGAAAATGAATAGTATGCAAAACTGTTGAGCGATCTCGCCCGGCCGGTTAGCCAGCCAGGCTTGGTTTCCGTCCAATCAGCCTCGAACAAAGCATTGATTAGCCCATGCCTCTGGCGTCCAAAGGCTAGTGGATATGCCCCGTCACCGGTCAGTGTTTGCCGGTGACATAGCCGGCCTCGCTGCCCTTAATTACTGTGTGGCTGGCCACCTTCAACATCTAGATTGTGCTTCTGATTTGCTGCCTTCTGCTTTTGGTCCTGGCTGTATACCGTGTATCTCGACTGTACTTGAGCTGCGCGTTCCTCCGTCGTCATTCGCTACGTCCTCAACTGAACTGACAACTTTCGCTGTGATCACAAGGCCCCAAAGCAAACCCTCCTCTCCAAGCCTACCAACTCGGAGCCCTTAGGCAAGATGCCCATTACCTCGGAATGGACGGTGGACATCCCTGTCATTGATATATGGACTATGTACTTCGCGACTCCGAAGGAATACCCTGCAGATCATGGTTCGTGCCATCGCTTTATTCGCCGTCGAGATCCAAGCCCAATTGGCTAACAGACCTTAGTCCTCCTTACTGACGGCGACACCAACCGCTCATACACCTACAATGACATCAAAGAAAGTTCCGTGGCTTTCGGCAAAGGCCTCAAGCACATGCTCAACTGGCAGAAAGGCGATGTTCTTGGCTTCTTCACCCCCAACTGCATCGACACACCCATCCTCACCTATGGTCTTCATTGGGCCGGTGGCATTGCCAGTCCCGCCAATCCGACCTATACGGTCGACGAGCTGGCGCGACAGCTGTCAGACTCCAAAGCCAGCGCCGTGGTGACGCAGAAGCCCTTTCTGAAGACGGCGATTCAGGCTGCGCAGAAGAGTGGTATTCCCCTGGACAGGGTCATCCTGATGGGCGATGGGAAGGATGAAACGGGCAAGCATAGACATTGGACGGAGATCACGGCCAAGTCCGCTTGGTTCCAGCCCAAGAAGACAGCATTGGATCCCACGAAGGATTTGGCGTACTTGGTCTACAGCTCCGTAAGTCAGCTTATTCTCCGTCCTCGTCTCCCCGCCATACTCCGTTGATTCGAAGAACTAATGTGTACTCCGTAGGGCACCACGGGTTTACCCAAGGGCGTCATGCTCACACACCACAATGTCGTCTCCAACTCTTACCAATTCTCCCGAATTGATGGCAAGACCTTAAACTGGGATTCTGACCGTCATTTGGGTGTCCTGCCTTTCTTCCACATTTATGTCAGTCAAGAAGCTGCACAATATTCTCGCTCGGCCAGTCTAACAAATTGTAGGGTCTGTCCGTTTCCCTCAATGTCACCATGCAAACAGGCTCCAAAATGGTTGTCCTGCCCAAGTTCGACATCGAGAAAGCCTGCCAACTCATCGAAAAGCACGCCATCACATTCATGTACGTCCCTCCGCCGATCGTTCTCGCCCTGGGCAAGCACCCCATTGTGGACAAGTACGACATGACATCCGTCCGATGGATCAACTCTGGCGCTGCGCCTTTGGGCGTGGATCTCGTGGAGGCAGTTTGGAACCGCCTCAAAATTGGTGTCAAGCAGGGCTATGGCTTGTCGGAGACGAGTCCGGCGACGCACACCCAGCTGATAGATGAGTGGTGGAAATTCCAAGGCTCCGTGGGACGGTTACTGCCGCAGGTGGAGGCCAAGATTGTGGATCTGGATGGCAAGGAGCTGCCAAGGGGTGAGGTATGATCTACTAACCCGAGCAAAGAATCCGTCTGCGATAACTTGAACGGAGTGTGTATGCTAATGGCGATGTTAAGGCTGGCGAAATCCTGCTCAAGGGTCCTAACGTATTCCATGGCTACTGGAACAGACCAGATTTGAACAAGGACACGTTCACTGATGATGGGTGGTACAAGACTGGCGATATCGGATATGCTTGCAAACGCGGCCATTTCTACATCACCGACCGCATGAAGGAGCTTATCAAGTATAGTACGTTTGGTTCTTCTTCTTCTTTTGGGAGGAGTGTCGCGCATCTCCTCGCAGTACTTTCCCAGTCTTCAGTAGTGGCGCTAACCCCCGAGCAGAGGGATTCCAAGTTCCCCCCGCCGAACTCGAGGCCAAACTCCTCGGCCGCGAAGACATCAATGACGTCTGCGTTATCGGCGTATGGGACAACGAGCAACATACCGAAGTTCCCCGGGCTTATGTCGTCATGCGCCCTGATGTAAAAGAGTCAGAGGAGCTGGCAAAGGACATTATCAGCTGGCTAGGTGAGAGGGTTGGCCCACCGAAGAGGCTGCGCGGCGGTGTGCGGTTCGTGAAGGAGATTCCCAAGTCGCAGAGTGGAAAAATTTTGAGGAGGGTATTGAAGGATCAGGTTAAGAGGGAGGAAGGCGATGGGCGGAAGTCGAAGCTGTAAAGTTAGATTTAGGAGCATGTTTGTGATTTAAATGTAAACGGGTTTGGACCAAGCCGGTCAAGTTGACGATTTTTTGTGAACAAGAGAAACCGATGTTGAATATCTGATGCTCTACTGTGTGCGTCTATGGAGAGCTTTAGATTAAATCAAAATCCTCTGCATTTATGAAATCATTCCTTAGCAATCGCGAAGCAAATCGCCCCTATTAAAATATCAAGAGCATGTTGCCTCGCCGATTTCTCCCACCACCTATCCCTAAGTCACCAGCTAAATCAAGTCGTTCCAGATCCCCCATATATTATGCGAGATGGAATCTGCTAGCGTATGTTCTTTACTGCACCTGAATACTCCCCTGCAAAGTCCCCTTGAGTATTAAGCATGACGTGGAAGCGGTTCACAGCCTCGATATCGTTGTTATGGCGAATATGCTCGTCATAGCAAGCCATATAGTAAGCCAAAGTTTTTCTCATATTGGCATGGGCTGTGCTATCCTCTTGGGGCTCGAGGTTGTAGTAATCTTCCAAGACACGGATTAGCTCTTTAAGCCTTTCGTGGTAGGGTGTCATATTGAGCAGTGTCTTTTGGATGTTATAAGTAGCAAGCTCTGCCAGACCCTCCAGTTGGAAGATGTTTGCCAGCCTCAACATACTCAGGTGTGTGTTCCAGATGTTCTCGTAGCTGAACCATGGGCGATCGGAAAGATCCACGACAACAGGAGTACCCGGAGCATCGTACTCCCGCTCAGGATACATTGTTTTGTATGTTCCGAGGAGGACGAATCGGGCGTCGTCTCTGCTGGACTCCAAGTATTTCTGTACGGTCGGCCAATCACGTTTCTCCTCCCCGGGTACAAAGTAGTTCTCGTAGTCGTAGAAGTCGCCATGGTTAAAACCTGTATATTCAGGCGCTGGGACGGAATAGTGGCCCTGGACCACGTATTGCCTGAATGTGGAAAAGTCACGATTGTCCTGGCTCTCCCAGAAAAATATGTTGTTCAATTCGTCATATCGAACAACTTGAGAAAATGAGTGGCGGTCTTGTTTGTCAGCCCGCGGATCCCAGAGTAGATTAAACCTTGGTAGTCGTATCATGAGCGCTTCCATGTGTATCTCGCCTGAGTCATTATTCTTCAGAATGAATCTGGCTTTTCGGGTATCGAACAAGCTTTCCATACCTTGGGTTAGCTCTTAACTTTGAAAAGTCCAGCAGATAGGGCGACGCACAGTATTACATTTCCATCATCCGTCAGATAATACGTCTTGTCCTGATCCATGTTGACGAGACGGATGCCCTATGTGACAAAAGATAAGGTTACCAGAGGAGCCGTGATGGTTGGAATAGGAGAGAAGAACGTTTGTAAGATCAATCAAATGACATAAAAAGCGGCTCAGGAATGTAAAAATAAGTTGCGAAGAGCATTATTATGGCGAAAAGAAATGGAATAATGAGGAATGAGGATGGGGTATGTTTTTGTATTTCCGGGGCTTACCCTATGAACATTTCAACAGCTCCATGCTGTCCCTGTGCGCTTATGAATCTGGGTAAGAAATCACAGAGCAGGTGAATGTATA
>JASWJB010000280.1:0-59445 GCA_032433595.1 Conoideocrella luteorostrata
TTTTTTTAATTACCGCCACAACCCCTTATCTAATCTTTATGCCATTACTTGCCTAAGAAGCTTTGACAGGCGAAACTAGAAAGCTAATTTTAGTTAGTGCAAGTGCTTGATATCAAGACATGATCTGCTTGGTTTTTTACCTAATCCATTACTGTGCTGGCGGACTGTCGTGGGCGGAGAAGCAGTCTTCCTTAGTCCCGAATTTGGGCTGATAAAACGTCTCACAGTATGTTTTAGTCCCGCAATCACGCTCGCTGGATGACATTGCACCACATTCGTGAGAGAACACGCCCGGCTCGAGCCAAGGAAGTTTCTTCTCCGCAGCCAAAGGACTTGGTGCTGACGGACTGTTATGGGCGGAGAAGCACTCTTTCGTAGTCTTGAACTTGGGCTGATAAAACATCTCACAGTATGTTTTAGTGCCGCAATCACGCTCGCTGGATGACATTGCACCACATTCGTGAGAGAACACGCCCGGCTCGAGCCAAGGAAGTTTTTTCTCCGGGGCCGAAGCGTTTTGCGATATGCCGTGAGTTAAAGACAAAGCGCTGGCAAAGATAATGACGTTAAACTTCATTTTCATGTTGGACCAGAAAATCGTCAGGAAAGTATAGTTCTTTGGGCAAGAGCAGGAGATACTGAATTATCGATCTTAAGGTGAGAGTGTTGGTAGTGTGCGAAGAAAAGAAGAAACTAGACAATAGAAGATTAGCCACATCTTTATAGGACTCTCTGGTAGCAGCTCAAGCTGCCCTTTGCTTCATTTGGTCCTCAGACAAGCTTGCCATCGGAATTTTGCTATTCGACAGGTATTAGTAACTGACTCGCCGTTTTCGTCAATTATGCATGCATTGATTGGTCCCATATTTGCCAAAAGAATTTGGTATTAGTGGGGGTAATAGCGGTAATATAATTCCATCTCGGAATTATCTTAAAGTCAATGACGGCGAAGTTCACGCACTCATAGTGTCAAACTACTACCAGGGAAGTGACAGGCAGGGTGACCCTAGATACGAGCTTTTCTGGATATTTCGCCGGTCTCTGACCCGTGTCATGTCGCAGATGCTAGCAGTATTTATCGGCATGTTGTGGGGTCTTCGGAAGGATGTGGGGAATAACGTTGACATAGAGCACAGGACCTAAGAAAGAAGGGCGGATCTAATCTTGGACGTTTTTGCTCATAGATGCCTTGATCTTTGAATTGTGTTCATTGGTCAAGATGATCAGCTCAAGTCAATCGAGGCAGTTCAACAGCGGTGAAACAACTGTGATCGGGGGGACCGAACCCTTTGGCTGAGAAAGAAGAGTCAACCCTGCCCGGTTCAATATGCCGAAGTGGCAGTGTTTCCCCATTCAATACCCTCTTCATTGGCCTGAATTGCTTCATTTCAGAACTACTTTCTCGCAGAGGTTCATGCATCATCAGCTTTTTGTCCGAGCCAGTTAGAGCCGCGGACCCGTCAGCTGCGTGCCTGCGTGTGCCAACAATAGGGGCTTGCACGCAACTCCACATCCAGCGCACCAAACGGCACGAAACCTGGCGAAAACAATGAAGAGCAGCCCGGCGCACATGGTGCACACGATGCAGACGAAACAAGGCACTCCCAGTGCGCGCGGCAACTCTGCGGCGGGCAGCGCACAAAATGCCGGCGGGATGGGTGGTTTTTCGGTCAGGCTGTGGGCCGTCTCCCTTTACTAGGATGGAGACCTTGCAGTCTTTACTCTAGTAGAGAGTAATTACTGCAGGAGACGTAGTCCTAGTAAAGGGAGACGGCCCACAGCCTCTTTTTTTTTCTGCTCATAACCTCCTCCTTTTCTGCTCACAGCCTGACCGAAAAACCACCCATCCCGCCGGCATTTTGTGCGCTGCCCGCCGCAGAGTTGCCGCGCGCGCCGGGAGTGCCTTATTTCGCAATTTTTACTATTTCATCGTGTGCGGTGTGTTTCTACGAGTCTTTTGCGCCAGGTTTGGGGTTGTTTGGTGTGCTGGTGGCCGAGCTGTGGTAGTTAGTGTGTGAGCCGTGCATTTTGGCCCATTACATGCCAGGTGTTTTGTTTCATGCCCTGCACTTTCTTGTACCTTGTGTGCTGGGCTCTTATGCATCTTTTACGCCGGGTTTCATTCTGTCTGGTGCGCTGGTTGTGGTGTTACTAGTTATGGTGCTGCATGCTGCTTGTACGCAAGCCTGTCACAAGTGAGCAGTTATGGAAGTCGGGTCTCTAACAGTGGAAAATTGTCCTTGATTTCTATCTAATTGACGGGGAATTCGACTACTATTTATCTCTGCGATATTCCTCTTTTTGTGGGTCCATTCAATTCCCTTAATTCTGACGATATCGTAGGTTTCCGGCAATATCGTCCGTTTCCGATGATGTTGAATTCCTCGAGCGGGAAGCATTCGTCGGCATCGTTCAATTCCAACGATATTGAATGCTTTCGGTCGTACGTTTCCGATGATATTGAATGCTTCCGGTAATGTTAAATGTTTCCGGTCGCATCGTGCGTTTTCGGCGATGTTGAGTGCATCGTGCGTTGGTGGCGAGGAATGTTTCCTGTGACAGAGATTTGAACCGTTTCATCGTCTTCGTTAGCTACCTTAAGATATGTAATACCTGTACGTCTTCCGTGAATTGAACCTTTTTGACGAGCTTCTTCGCTTAACTTGCGATACCAGATGTTTCTTGCAGCGCCTGTACGTTCCGAGATTTGAACCTTTTCGGCGTGCTCGTCAGATCGACTTGCGATATCGAACGCCTCTCATAGCCCGTACGTCTTTCGAGATTAAAACCTTTCCACGAGCTACTTGCAGCCTACATGTCTTCCGATTGAAGCCTTTCAATGAGCTCCTTGTAGCCCGCACGTCTTCTGAAATTAAACTCTTTTAATAAGCTCCTTGCAGCCTGTACAATTTCCAAGATTTAAGCCTTTCGGCGTCTTCGTCAGATTGACTTGCGGTATTTTATGCTTGTACGTCTTCTGAGATTTCAGCCTTGGAACAAGCTCATCAGATTAACCTGCGACATCCGATTGTCTTTATCAGATTAACTTAGGATATCTGATGCTATTACATTATTAAGGCCACAGCAATCGCACTTAGTAGGAATAGGTAGAATGAAGTATATTAATCATTTTTGATGCCTTCTAATTTAACGGAAAATTCCTTTCTTTTATGCACTTCAACTAATTCTTCACATTCCTCGATGCCCTGAATAGCTAAAAACCTCCTGTAGGTATTCTTTAGCTTGATCAGCCGCTCAGTAGTGCCCTCACTGATCTAGCTATATGCGGCACTGGTCTTCCTGACAGGGAGCTATTCTCGTTTCATGATAAGCTGCTAGCTATAATGTTGCGGTAGCTATCAACGATATTCGTAAGGACTCTACTGGCTAGGATGTCGCGGAGAGCTATTAAATGAATGGTCGGGCTCGAAGGGAGCTGCTGGCTAAGCTATCGCGGCAGGCAGCAATCGAATTCGGTCAGGCTCGAAGGAAGATGCTGGCTAAGGTATCGTGGCAGCTATCGAATGATGGTCGACTCGAAGGCGTATGCTGGCTACGATATCGCGACAGGCAGCTATGGAATTCGGTCGGGCTCGTAAAGTCTCCTGCTGCAAATTGGCTGCCGTTTTCGACCGCCTGCCTACAAGGTGAGGCGCGCCCTCCGCCCTACTTTGGACCTCTCCCTGCTTTACTTCGCACTCCGTTAAACCGCTCTCCATCGAACCGCTCTCCATCGAATCCATTGCTTCCGCTTCCGCTTCTACTTTCCTGCTTGTATTGTCTAGCATTTCCTTACGCGCGTTAGCTCTATTACCATATGGGATCAATAGAATCCACCGTCTTTAATTGCGATACTGTTTTCTCGACGACCAGCTCTGAAGCTTTCACTATACTAAAATGACTACTTCGTACGGAGTATCGCAATTGGATCATAACGAAATTGTGTTATTCTATTATATTATTAATTATATAATCTAATTAATATATCGGCTAGCACTATTCTTTATATCTATAGGATAAATTTTTATACATATTTATATTATTATGCTTAAACTATTAAACACTACGGAGTAATAAAATGCAACTCTTTTAACTTGAGGCTCCCAAGACACTATAATGTGGCGCGGCGCACCGCAACTTGGAGGCGCAGCCAGGGGATGTCCCCACGTGATCCTAGCGATTAGCTAGTATGACCCCATGCTTGCGGTCCCGGGACGAAGGAGGCCAGGCAAGCTTAAGTACAATACAGAGAGTCCCCATACGCTCTTGCCTAGCTACATGAGATATCTAACAAGACAACCTCAGCAGCCACAGCTTTCTCGCTATCGGCGAATCCGACTGGCTGAGGAATGGAGCCCAGCCTCTCGCATGGCGACTACAGCGTGGGCTGGATTTGTGCATTACTGTGGGTTGCACAGGGTTGCTGTGCAAGTTGATCTAGATCAAATGCATCAAAATACAATATATTCAATAATAGTCGGGTCTGTTTAAGAGGGGAAAAACAAGTCAAGATACGATGCCTACGATGCTCGTATAAATAGAGTGGCCGAAAGGTGACCACGTGACTCGCTCGGTGCTCTTGTTGTGTGCTTGGCGGCAAGATTCCAACAATTACCTCTAGAGCTGACGGCGTGCATGGCCATGCTTGATCAGCAGCATCCATCTCTCCCGCAGGGCCTGCATGACGACAATGTCTACAATTTGGGGAAGATAGGACCGCACAATGTGGTAATTGCCTGTCTGCCCGCCGGCCAGATGGGTAACAGTTCCGCTGCAACTGTGGCAAGTCAGATGCGATTGACGTTCCCAGCCATCAGATTCGGCCCAATGGTCGGTATCGGTGGCGGTGCTCCGAGTTCTGAGAAGCAAATTGCACTGGGTGACGTGGTGGTCTCGCGCCCAGGAAAGAATGACGGTGGCGTGATACAGTATGACTTCGGTCGTACTGTTGCCGAAGGTCGCTTCGTCCGAAGCGGAACGTTGAATGACCCTCCGGCGGTTCTTCTAAATGCCGTCAGCGCCCTTCAAGCAAAACATAAATTGTCCGGCCACGAGCTTGCCAAGAGTTTGTCGGTCTTTGACTCCCCTGCGCTGAAGTCTGCCTACACTTATCAGGGTTGGGAAAACGACATGCTCTTTGAAGCAAGCTACGACCATGTAGGCAGTGCGCCAGCATGTGAGCGGTGTGATAGATCGAGGCTCGTCCCTCGTCGAGTGAGATCAACTGATCCAACCATTCATTACGGCACAATTGCCTCTGGTAATCAGGTAATGAGGCATGGAGAGTCCCGAGAGCGGTGGAGAAAGGAGGCGGATGTACTATGCTTCGAGATGGAAGCGGCCGGCCTGATGAACAACTTTCCCTGTATTGTGATTCGAGGCATCTGCGATTATGCTGACTCTCATAAGAACAAGCGTTGGCAAGAATATGCTGCCGCTACAGCCGCTGCATATGCCAAAGAGCTACTCTTGGTTGTGCCAGGTAGTACGGCTAACCCGGCTACTTGTCGTGAAGCCAAGGCTGATCAAGGTAACGTTGTTTTCGTTGATCTCCTAACTTTGTCTGTGCCCATGTGAGCAACTTACAGGACAAATACGCAAAGAAGGCTTCAACTCTGACCCGACACAGAGATCTTTTAGTTTCATACCTTTTCAGAGAAATCTTCGGTTTTCTGGTCGCAAGTCTATCATTGAATTAATAAAATCTCATTTTACAAATTGTACAACCCAACAGACTTTTATCCTCCAAGGTATGGGAGGCATAGGGTAAGTCTCCTGAAGATGCATGTCTGTCGTACATACTCACCACTGGTCCAAAAAGACGCAAATCGCCCTGGAGTACGCATATAAATGCCAAGACAACGGTTTAGACGTCTTCTGGCTGAATTGCAGCACGCCACAGAGCTTATTCGCGGCCTTCAATCATATCCAAAGGATGATACAAGCCGTCAAGAAGAACGATTATGACGACGACAGGACCGCGGTGCATCAATGGCTCAAACATCACAAAAATTGGCTACTTATCTTCGACAACGCGGATGATTCCTCATTCCCATACGGAGACTGGATTCCACGATACAACGGAAACGCATCTACTCGACGTATCCTTTTCACCACGCGTGATGAGAGATTGAGCGGCGCAATGATTAATAGCGTCAAGGCAGAGGTACCTTTGATGGACGACCATGAAGCTACTGATCTATTCAATGCTGGCACTGCTGGTATCTCTGAGAAATCGACAAGAAGCTACGAAAGCGTACTAGGGCTCGTTCAGAGGCTTGCCAACCTTCCTCTGGCCGTTGCACTTGCTGCTGCATGTTTGAGGGAATACCCATGGGTGACGGTTGAATAGTACATTCAACAGTTGAACAGCTTTTCCGATCGCTTCAAAATATTCAATTTCAAGCAAGCTTTCTCTAACTAAAACCACTCTATCATGTCGACTTGGGAGATATCTTTCACAAAAGTTCAACGAGATAACCCCCAGGCAGCGGACTTGCTTATACTGTTGGGGTTCCTTGCTAATAATCATGTGGTTCTTGGCGTACTCAAACGTGTGTCGGCCAATGCAACAACTGGAGACTTGACCTTTCTACAGGACGCCGTAGGGCTGGAACAGTCACTTGGTCTTTTAAGATCGTTAGCTCTTCTATATTTTGATGGAACCACCATAACATTTCATCCACTTGTTCACGAATGGATCCAAGCAGGCTAGAACGAGACGATGTGGTACGTTGGGGTTTGAAGGCACTGTGCGTCGTCTTCTATGCGTATATTTCGTACGTGTACCCTCACGATGGACTGATCCCGATGCGTGACGACTTCGAGGCACATACTCGTTTCGCTTTGACTGCTGTTAATCGCCATTCTCTGCCTAAGTCTGCTATACCAGAGGAGTGCTATCTCCTTCTTTTGACTATTCTAGCTTATCAGGGTCGAACCTCTAAAAGCAAACTTTCGTCTTTCGATGAATTGCTGTCGGACGAGGATACAGCATCGATCCCTTTACCACTATGTAATACCGACAAAGCAACAAAGAAAAAGTTGGACCTAAGCAGTTTCAACTTCTTGAGGAGACGAAAGGAGAAACCACAGACAAAGATATTAACGAATTTTGTATCCAGAACTTCAACTATTCTCGGATCATCCTCACAAACTTCTCTGTTCCAGCGGGCCACTGTGCGCGGACGACCTTTGAAGATCCACATCTCCCTTGATAGCGTCTACCATCGAAACTCTGTTATTTCTTCGCTGGCAAGGCAATTGAGTAAGAAAATCGACCCTAAAACGACTGCTTTTGTTGCAGTGTGTACCCAGGTGGCTTTTTCCCTTATTGATTTAAGAGACTGGTGGATGTCGCATTCACCTGCCACACACTTACATGCTGCGGATGTGACTAATTTTGCCTCAAGCTGGAATCGATACTTGCTTTCTGTGATCAAACTTCCATGCAAGCTCACGAGCTCACAGAACCTCCACCGCAGATTCTCGCCACTTTAGTCGTGTACTTTAGTTCTGCTGCCATGAACATAGGACGGCGTATTCATCCGAACTTGGAAAAAGCTATTGAGCCATTAAGAATCAGGCTCTTTCAAAAATCCTACTACCTCAGTCAGCACCTAAGCTTAAAATTACAGGAACACCTTCCTATAAATTTAGCTGTCTCTTATGCAAAGTTCGTCGATCAACGATCGCTCAGAGACCCGCGCAATTGGCTCCCGGTTGAGGAGTGTCTTGTCGGGAGGCTAGCATATGTGGTTCAAGAGCTGTGGCAGGAAGATTCATCTACATTTCATGACTTTCTCTGTCAAAGTATGTGGGAGTCAGAGCATGAATATGCTTTGCTCAAATTTTGTCAATTTATTGAACAAAAGGACCTCCGGATCAGCACTAAATGGAGTACTATGCTGAGTGCCCGCTGGACGGAGCTGAAGTTAACGGAAGACGGCTTCAAAACCTTGTCCGACCCTGAATCTTTACTTCTTAATAAGCTTCTTGAGCTTGGAGAAGGTAGAAAAGATGTCCGTGAGAGATAAGGTCATGCAAATCACTTGTTAGTGGATACAAAGGGCATCTAAGAGATAAGGGAGATGACATACTTCAGTCTCATTTGTAAGACTTCTCAAGAATTTTAGAGCCTAAGATTTATTGGAAGTAGTTTAAGATTCAAATTCAAACACTTTCATGCCAAAGCCAATACATATGTTGATAGCCATCTCTAGGTCCTAGAGAACTTGATCCAGGAGTGCTATTATTAAGTTTCACCTATATAGTAGTTTTGATTATGAATAATTTCTCCAATATGAATCCTGTGGGCACAGGCGTGATCTCAAACTCGGACAAACTTTCACCCCCTCATCACTGGCCCAAATAGTACACCAATCTCTGTACACTACTATACAATAAGTGTCAAATGCCGTAAAAAGTCTCATTGGATAGGGAAAAGCCCGTTTCTTCGCTCCTATCACACGTCCGGTTTCCAACCCAATACACACATCGAGGACGCGGTGTTTTCGATACAGCCATTGAAGGCGCTAAGATTGAATCGCCGCGCGCGCGGAGACATGCATCTTGCACTTGTATTCAAGCCCTTGCGGGAGCCGTTGTGGTGATTTAGAAAGCGCTTTTCTCAACAAGAAAAACTACCTTTGAGATACTGCCTCGTTTAAAGACATGTTCGGATTCTGTTCGAAGGCTTGGACTACATGCATACGCAAGCCCACGTTATACATACTAGTCTATCAACCAGCTGCCGCAGAAGTATATTAAGCTAACACTGTTAGATTTAAAGCCGGGACATGATTGAGATTATCGCTGGAATCCGAGATCAATGCTCATTATGGGCAATCCCACGTGTACTACACTCCTGAACAAGCACAAACCGAACCCTTGCCGTTTAATTGCTTCGAATAGAATACGTATCGGCCGTAACGATGCTTACCTCCACGCAGCTTAAATATATATTTGCCATTCCTATAGTCTCAAGCGCCGTGTCCCCGGTGCGGAGGCTGACATGATGTTGTTGAGACTAGAGATGCTCGTCTTCACGATTACTGCCGTAAATAGCTAGAACCTATAGCATGGCCACATCTATCGGATAAGAATGGTTAATTAGAGTTAAGATTCGGAGGAATTTGGTTAAGCTGAAAACACGAGGATACGGGGAATACGAGGATATGAAGCCTGTAAAGTTACATAAATAGGTGGCTTTCAAGCCCTTCAGGAAGTTCAGAATCATAAAAAAAAAAAGAATATTATCAATGTCATTTAATTCAGTCGGAATTTTAACCCTTCTATTCCTATCAATTTTCCACCGCCCAAAATTCCTCAAAGTGCTCATAACGCAACAGGTGTGTGGTGCCGACCGAAAGTCCGCCTAAGCGCCTTACAAATTATCCTCCAAAAATGGCATCCCAACAGAGACCCGACCTCCAAAAACCGGCATCACGACTTCCATAAATGGAGATACATTTGCGGTAAACCCGTAACTTTGCTGTAAGGAAGCTGGCGGCTAGTAGAATGCTTGCGGCAACCATTGAGTAAACAACTCGGCTCGGAGGAAGATGCTGGCTGAGACATCACGGCAGCTATCGAATGAGCGGTTGGGCTCGAAGGAAGCTGCTGGCTACGACATCGCGGCAGGCAGCTATCGATTTCGGTCGGGCTCGTAAGGAAGCTGCTGGCTGAGATATCGCGGCAGCTATTGAATGAACGGTTGGCTCGAGGAAAGCTGCTAGCTGAGATATCATTAAACAAACGGTCGGGCCTAAAGGAAGATTCTAGCTACGATATCGCGGTAGCTAACACTGCTTTGAACAACTATATATCACTGATATGGCTACTGCGCTTTTCCGGTCAGAGCATACGCACGACTTCACAGCGCTGTCTTTGAAGCCTGATCACCAAAATCGCCCACTCCGAGTCGATGGACGCGGAGGGCTTATCCTCGAAAATTTCCACCCTCTGGCGCCTACAGTGCAAGACTTCCTCGTTACAATTGCGGAGCCGATATCACGCCCGACTTTCCTACACGAATATAGGCTCACAACCCATAGCCTCTACGCTGCAGTCTCGGTCGGGCTTAATTCCAACGACATCATTACTACGCTTGATCGCTTTTCAAAAAATACGATGCCACCCAATGTCGCCAGGTACATTCAACACTGTGGCAAGAGCTATGGAATGGTGAAGATGGTCCTAAAAGACAATAAGTACTTTTTGGAGACTGCAGACCCTGATATATTACAAATGCTGCTGCAAGACGCCAAAGTCCGAGCGTGTCGGGTGCAAGGCACTGCGGAAATAACCACAACTGCTACCAAGGCTGACACCGTGGCTATTGCTGGCACGAGCATTGCTGGCGGAATTCGAGAAGCGGAAGGCCTGGCAAGTCACGGTCGTGGGCGGCACTCTGAATATGAACCGAGGACTGGGGCCGAGACACTCCGTCTCTTGGACGATGACGACGACGACGACGACGATGAACGAGGGGTCATTCACGCCCTTCAAATCATGGATGATAAAGTAGGGGCTGTTGCAGAGAGATGCCTAGCTCTTCATTATCCCGTGTTGGAAGAGTACGACTTCAGAAATGATCATGCCAACGCAAACCTGGAAATTGATCTGACACCCGGAACGCAGATTCGGCCATTTCAAGAAAAAAGCCTCACCAAGATGTTTGGCAGTGGACGGGCTATGAGCGGCATTATTGTCTTGCCTTGCGGGGCTGGCAAGACTTTAGTTGGCGTAACAGCTGCGTGTACGATCAAAAAGGGCGTGGTTGTACTTGCCACCAGCAACATGTCCGCAATCCAATGGAAAAATGAATTTATTAAATGGTCCAACATTAACCCCGAGGATATTGCTCTCTTCTCGTCTGATAATAAGTCAGTTTTTACTGGGACCACGGGGATTATCATCACGACGTATTCCATGATAACAAACACGCGCGAACGTGCCTATCAGTCAGCTAAAATGATGCAATTCCTTCGAGATCGGGAATGGGGGCTTATGCTGCTCGATGAAGTACACGTTGTTCCGGCTCAAATGTTCCGGCGAGTGATTGGATCAATCAAGGCACATTCAAAACTGGGCCTAACGGCCACTCTCCTTCGAGAGGACGATAAGATTGAAGACCTAAACTTCCTTACAGGTCCAAAGCTCTACGAGGCTAATTGGATGGAGCTCTCGCAGCAAGGATTTATCGCCAAGGTACAGTGTGCTGAAGTTTGGTGCTCTATGCCAACTGAATTCTATCAGCAGTATTTAGAGACAGGGCCTCGCACTCGACTTCTTTTCTGTGTCATGAACCCAACCAAGTTCCAAGCATGTCAGTATCTTATTAGATATCACGAAAGCCGCGGCGATAAGATTATTGTTTTTTCAGATAATGTATATGCCCTTGAAGCTTATGCAAAAAAGCTGATGAAACCATTTCTATATGGCGGGACCAGCAACGCCGAACGTCAGCTAGTACTAGACTACTTTAGAAATTCGCCAGATTGTAGCACACTTTTTTTGTCAAAAATTGGAGATACATCTCTAGACTTACCTGAGGCAACGTGTTTAATACAAATTTCCGCGCAGTACGGATCTCGCCGCCAAGAAGCCCAGCGACTTGGCCGAATCTTACGAGCAAAACGGAGAAACGAGGATGGATTTAATGCTTTCTTCTACTCCCTTGTATCTAAAGACACGGTGGAAATGGTCTATTCCTCCAAGCGCCAAGCCTTCCTTGTTGACCAGGGCTATGCATTCAAGGTTATTTCGCAGCTCAAGGGCATGGATAAGATGTCTAATCTGGCCTTTGGCACAGCTCAGGCCAGAAGTGAGCTTCTTCAAAAGATCTTGGCGGAAGTTGACACTAAATCCTGGAAGGAGGAAGAAGCAAGAGAGAGAGCGGGCCTCTTGGCCGACGGAAACATGTTTTACGGCCCGGATGGCAAGCCCCTCCGCAAAGGCGCTAGACGGGTGGCTGGCGTTCTAAAAGACCTTAGCAGAGGACAAGATATGGCATATATCGAGCGAAACAAGAGCGCCAACAAGTCCATGAAGACAAAAAACAGTAGTCGCCATAAATTTTTCAAATCAATCGCGCGGGAAAACGAACGGAGGAGGAATGCTGAATGAACAAGCGTGTTGGAATCCTGTTGGAATCCCTCGTCAAACATACCAACGATTTGCAGACAAGGTCACGTGGCTACCCTAGCGCGCTTCTTTTATACGGCGCCCTCGGGGGCATTCCTCTTCCCGTTCTCTTCTCTTGGATAACCCAGATCAGATGAAATGAATTATTTGCTTTTTGTTTTAATTCACACGCAATGCACACTGGCATTTTAATTAGCAGCTACTTTAGTTTGTATTTTGTCACACAAAAATAGCGTAACCAGAGGCCACTTTTCATGTGTAGTTATAACCCTTAAATAGGCTCATATTGTCCTATGACACGCGCACTGCGCGGGCCAGCACGCCGGGTTGGGGCATGTGGCAGTGCCAGTACCAGTGCTCGTTGGGCAGGGCGTAGAGCATTCGTGTCTGATCTGATTCCTTCACAGCAGGACATGTAGGAAAGACGACCGAGTAAAAGAACGCTCGTCCAAGTGTACGTACGGCGGGTTGGGACAGAGTTTCTAGCCACCAAGTTTACTGAGGCATGCGTGAGCAATTACTACCGAGGCCTTGTCACCATGTGGCAGCTACAAATCATCTGATCTCGTTTATCTAAGAGAGAAGAAGAGGAAGAGGAATGCCCCCGATCGGAACTCCCTCTAGTGACCCGGACAAACTCTACAGAGCCATTATCGCAGCTCATGACAAAGTCATTGGTGCGTTCATAAAGAACTGATATAAATCGGCTGTCAGCCTGGTATCCGCTCAGTCGTAATTACATTCTTGGACGAGCCGACTACACATCTTTTAGCCAGCGACTGGTGTTAGAGCTGGCGTGCCAAGCCTCGCCCCAACGCTAGCCAAGTGGCGGGGCCACGTGACCCATACACGGGTCCGGGACACCCGCCGGTCAACAGCCCGCGCCGGCTTCCAGCATCCTCTCTTGCGCCATCTCCGCAGAGAAGGGGTTACAGTCGGCTCGGTAGCCCACATCACATCTGCAAACATGTATTCGAATCCCAGCGCACCCAAGTCCGTCGATAATCTATCGCCAGCTGTACCACCTAGTGCACATCGAACCAACTTGCCCTTTCATAGGTATTGCGGCGACCGGGACGTTTTAGCAACAGATAGAGACTAACTTCTTCCCAAGGCAAGGCTCGACGGCAAGCTCAATCGGAGCATCACCGGACACAACGTCAGGTAGCCAGGAAAATGCCGTGCCGGAAACTAGGCAGAATGGTATGCTAAATGCTTCTCATCCCGTGTTCAAGGCATGAGCTAATACCTTGAGAAGCAATATCGATATTACTGCAGCCGCCGATAGTACAAACGGGGCCTATACCGCATACTCTTGCTTCACCATCAAGCGCCCACAAGCCTCCGACCACGCGTGATATCCCCCCAGTGACACTGACAACCACCACGCACGTTGACGCAGCCGAAATCCAGCCCTATCTATCCCGAGTGGGTGTACTATACAATCAATTGCGAAGAGTCAAGGAAAGCGAAGATACAGCGGCAGATAACCTTCATGGAAGAAGAAGCAAAACAGACAAGTTTGCTGCCGTCTTCGATGACAGCCACCTACAACCGGGAAAGAGACCATTAGTATTAAGAAAAGGTTCCGTCTCCTCCGTATCTTTGTTCCCACCTACAGAAGCGCCTAGTCCTATTCGAAGACCTGGTACAAGAGCAATGCGAGACCCACCGCCGTTATCGACTATACCTTCTGTCTTTTTCGACAAAGACTTTCACTTGGAAAACCCTCGCACATTTGACATAGTCAGTGAGAGGTCAGAGGTTATTCAACTGCCTCCAGGGATACTGGATGGAAAGGCTTCGGCAAACGGAAATGCGGCGGCACCACGGAAAGCCCTCGCAATAAATGCGATATTACAAGAAAAATTATCATGGTATATAGACACAATTGAGATATGCCTTATAGATTCCATTTCAACGGCTTCCACAGCCTTCTTCACTGCACTACGTTCGCTACGGGAACTTTACTCAGAAGCCGCCGGCTCCGTGGAGAGAATCAAGGCTCTTAAGAAGGAGCTGGAGGCTTTGGATAATGAGATTGCAACCAGCGGGTTAAATATTATCCAGAAGCGACAGCGGCAAGAGAATCTCCAACAGCTACACAATACAGTCCTGCAACTAAAACATGTGGTTGATGGCGTTGCGACCTGCGAGTCTTTCGTTGACAATGGAGAAGTAGATCAGGCTTTAGAAAGCATTGACTCTCTTGAGAAGCTTATCGCAGGCGAGCCAGAGCTTTCAAAGACACCACTAAACATGGATGGATGGCATCTCCAGTTAAGAGATCTTCGAGCTGCAACTGCACTACAAAGCGTCAATGACGATTTGAGTACTCTACGATCCCGAATCGGCAAAGTTTACGAAACACGATTTCTTGGTCTCCTCATGGGAGACCTCCGGCGACACCTGGAAGCTGTCTCCACGCAGGAGGTACTCATGCGTTGGACCAGTGCTTCAGTGCGGTCTCGAGGCGTCTATACGCAGGAGTCTTCTGTCTTCCCATCCTATATGAGCTTAACCGATCGCGTTCGGTCCGAGCTACGAGAGAGCTTGACAGGCTTGCATCGAGCACAACACCTCACGACTGCTGCCACCGCCTATAGAGAGGCTATACTAAAGGAGATTCGCAATCTAATTCGGCGACCTCTACCCAGCTCACACGATGATGACAAGGGGTCACTCATGTCTTCGTCAACCATGCCAACAAGGTTGTCCCAGCAAGAGAAATCGTCTATTCTAGCTCATAACCTACAAGCTCTTGAGCCTGAAGAAGCTGAAGAACTACTAATCAAAATTTATATTAGCGTTACCGAGACGTTGAGGAGGTTAACGACACAAGTCAAGCTGCTGTTAGACTTTGCCAGCTCATTGGGTCATGACTCTAGTCCTTCAGGGTTAACATCTCCTCAGAGGGAATCGCCACTAATTAGTCCTACTGTCAAGAGGTCTTCTATTGCGGCACTTGACGCACAAGAATTGCACGAGGCGATGGACCTACAGAACCTCCTAGGTCAAGCTGTGGATGTCGCACAAGACAAGGTTATAAGGATCCTGCGGGTTCGTTTAGAGCAGAGTGCGCATCCATCACTAATCTGGTTCCTCCGATATTTTACTCTCACCGTATACTTCACTAACGAGTGCGAATCAATCTCTGGGCGGAGCGGCACAGCCCTGAAGTCAGTCGTCAATGGGCAAATTAAAGACTTCATACACAAGTATGGCGATGCGGAAAAGCGAAAGCTTGCTCAAGGCATGGAATACGACCAATGGGAGGCAAAGGACTTTTCAGAAAAAGACACTGCCGAGCTCAACAGAATTCTATCCTGTAGTACCAAGGATCCGGCTGAATGGTCGGGTGGTCTCAAAATTTGGATCCCGTATTCAGATGACCATCTTGAGACTAATGGCGCTGGTGAGCCGCAGCAGCCCAACAGCGACGGCAAAGCCAGGACTAGGAATGCGTCCATCAACGAGGAAATATTCATGCTTCCCAACTCTGCAATTCTTTGCATGGATGGCTTAGCCCACTTCTTGCAACTGATAGTTGCTATCCCCTCAATGACCCCAGACATCGGGGCTTCATTGGTCTCCTATCTCCAGCTTTTCAATTCACGGTGCACACAACTTATCTTGGGGGCAGGGGCCAGGCTATCTGCGGGCTTGAAGAACATTACCTCGAAGCATCTAGTTCTCGCATCTCGGGCATTAGCGTTCGTCGCTACCCTGATCAGCCACGTCCGCGAGTTTGTCAGACGACATACCAGAAGTGGTGGTGCTGCTGCCTCAAGTCTCGTGGAATTCGACAAGGTCAAATGTGACTACCAAGAGCACGAGAATAGCATTTACAACAAGATAGTCGAAATTATGAGTCGCCTGGCTGCCGCACATGTCAAGGCCATGAAAAACATCGACTGGGACAATGGCCAGAAGAATGTGCATCCCTACATGGGGATATTAGCCAAAGACACGACCTCATTGCATCGCATCCTGACCAAGACTCTACCAGAGGGCACTGTTCGGATGCTCATGACTTCAGTCTTTATCAGTTACAAGGATCAGTTCGGCAAAGCGTTTCAGGGAGTAGATCCCAAGACAGAATTAGGTCTAGGCAGGTACGTCTGTTGGAGCCCCCAAGCAAGCTTACAGTATTTGCTGATTTGGTACAGCATGCTACATGACATGGATTTTTTTAAATCCAAACTCGGCAAGATAGATGGCTTCGGTGATACTGGAGAGTACCTAGCCGCAATCATCAAGTCCAAGCAAGTCAAGGGCGTAGGGCTAGCCGCACTAGCCGCCACCGAACTAGAAACGAAAGACACCCAAGACACCGAGGATTTAGCCGAGACAAGGGACAGATCTGAAGATGGAACCAAAGGAGGCAGAGGGGGCGATGACAAAGACTCCGCTTAGGAATCGGCATCCTGCAAAATCAAGTAAATCCCATATTAAATAGATCGGAGGTCCCATTTGGAAATTGGGCAACACTTGTCATGCCATGTCCAAAGTGCGTCTGACAACCTCCGATAGTGGTACCTGTTCCCTCGATGTCCTGCGAATACATGCTGGGGGGCTTAAACCATGGTGAAGCAGCTTGGTGTGACAACCATCACAGCATGTCATACACTATCTTATTGCCGATATAGCTTCATCATGTACCTTTACATAACCTAAAACCTAAGTATTTCAGATATCTTTTCAATGTGTCAGCTATGTCGGCAATTGCCCCTTTGTGTGTGTGGGGGTTGCACAGGGTGTTGTGCAGTAATCTAGATCAATGTTTCAATATGCAAAAACAATGTATCCAAATAATTTTTTGTCTGTTTAAGAAGAAGAAAACAAGTCAAGGTGGAAGGCCGGATATCATTGTATTAATATCGTGACCAAAAGGTGACCACGTGACCTGCTGCGTGCTTCCTATTGTGCTTAACGATGGACTTCAACAGTGTGATACTAGATAACACTAATACTTCTAACAGTCACAGTCCCTATCCTTAGTTCTCATTCGCTATTCATTGTAGACCCACATCCCCGCAGGAGTCACAGTCCGGGTCATGACCACACCCGCAATCAACTTCTACCCTTCAACTCGCAGATGGCACATTGGGGCGGTCGGGGTTACTCATTGTAGCAGTGGGTTGTTTCTAGCATGGAGTCAATACATTAGCATAAGACTATTACAAGATTCATGTAGAGTAGACAGGTCTCTTACACGACTAGACCTAGAGCTCTTGAGAAGCAGGCCAGGTCATTACAATGTAGAGAGACTTAACCAAGGTAAATATGGGTATATAATAGGCTCTGGGATATGTGTGACTGTTGGAATTCCTCGTTAAGCGTACGAGCAGTTATTCCCGAGCTGCAGTAGCGGGGCAAAGACGATGCCTCATGCATGACACGTCATCCACATGAACCAGGACCAGGCCAACCACCTCAAGTACGCGACTAAGAACATCTGCGCGCTAAGAGACACATGCTCAAGCCTGGCTCTAGTGATTTTTTTTATCGGCAAAATCACCAGGCGCCAAAAAGTTGGTTTTCGTTTGCGTTCAGCCGCCGTGGTCGGCTCCATTGGCCCTAAGCCCCTTCCCCTCCCCCCCTCGCTGTCACACTTGGCGCCCAGAAAGAGTCCACCAAGTCAGCATTGCGGGGGCCGAGCATGCTGGGGCTTCATCAAGCGCTTGGACAAGCCTATGAAGTGGCATAAGTATGTTTTTGATATTGTTCTGGCAAGCCGTACATTCGGCCACACCAAACAACTGAACCCTCTTGTCTTGCCTCTGTAGAGCTGTATAACCAGATATTCATCCCTGTCGTTTGTCACGGAGCAAACCATGGGCTCGTCCTGCCCTTAATAGCAAGATGCAGCACATTATCACACGGCTGAGCTGCTGGCTAGCATGCACCCGCTCAGTGTTCACCAGGTTCCATCTAATAGGACAGGCCCGGTGACTTCTTTCAGCGCGGGTAGTACATTATTATCTAGTGGGCTCTTGATCCGGAAACCGAAACAAATTAAATTACTGCCCAAGAGCGTTAAGGGCCATCTCGGACATCAGGCAGGCACCGTTGTAATTAGCCTACCCATAGCTTATTATGTTAACAGCCCCCACCTATAGGCAGCTTGCAAGACCAGCCTTGTCATTACCATCTCTTTGTCACAACGTGATGACGGTAGACCGCTTTTACCGGCCGTTAAGCTAAAATCTTGTCGCTAACTAATAGATTTGCTAGGGAGATCTTGTGAGGATAACAAGACAGTAGAAAAAGCTAAATCATGGTCTTCCGAGAGTATTCCTTACAGTATAAGTAAAGACGTGAATCCCCTAAACCTCTAATAATATAAACTTATTCTCTATTACTTAGTCCCTCCTTGTTTAACTTCATTGTTCTTTACCTTCAAATTACCCCCCTGTTGTGGCGGCTGTGTGACTGTTGAGATGGCCAGACCTGGTTTTTGGCGGATTGCGCGCCGGGTGGTTTGTTTCGCGCTCTGCCTTTTATTTAATTACATGTGCTAGGCTTTATTATATCCTTTTCACCAGGTTTGGTTTCGTCTTGTCATGTTATTGTTGTGTTGTGTTGTGCTGTGTTGTGTTATTGCGCCCGTAAGTCGCCTTGTTGCTGAATTCCTAATAAAGCGGGTTTTTTGTAGGCCACACACCGGATGATTTGTTTTGCGCCCTGATTTTTATCGCAACTTGTGCGCTGGGCTCTTGTGCATCTTTTGCACTAGGTTTGGATTTGTCTTGTCATGTTGCTGTTGTGTCGTGCTCTGTGCTACTCTTGTGCTACTTACCAGCCCCTCTCCACCCCAGACCAAGCCCTGCTTTTCTTGCACCTTGGGCGCTGACCCAGATCTAACATTTGCCTGGGCAGCAACATCATCATCATCATCAGTTGCGGCATCATCACCAGCAGCGGCATTTCTTGCGTGGGTAGCAACATCCACGTCAGCAGCAACGGCATCATCAGCAGCAGCTAACTCATCCCCCCTCCCGAGTGCTGACTTTTCCCCTCTCCCCAGTGCTGAAAGCAGCAGCGGCATTATCATCAACAGTAGCGACATTTTTTGAGTGGGCAGCAACATCCTCATCATCATTAGCAGCGGCAACATCCCCATCGGCGGCGACGGTATCCTCATCGGCAGCGTCATCGTTATCATCATCATCAGCAGCAGCAGCGGCATCATCGAGCTTGTCAGATCGACCCGCGATACCAGATGCCTGCAGGTCTTCCGAAAATTGAACCTTTGAACGAACTCGTCAGATTGACCTACAATGTCTTATGCTTTGTGCAGGGTACGTCTCCCGAAATTTAAGCCATTTCAACGAGCTCGTCAGATTGACCGACGATGTCTGATGCTTCGATAGCGCCTGTAAGTCCCCCGAGAACCGAACTCCCGAACAAGCCCGCCAGACCGACCTGCGATATTAGATACCTGTACGTCTCCCAAATTTGAACCGTTTTATTGTCTTCATTAACTACCTTGCGATATGTTATACCGGTACGTCTTCCGGGAATTGGACCTTTTTGACAAGCTCGTCAGCTGACTTGCGATACCAAATCCCTCTTGCAGGGCCTGTACGTTCCGAGATTTAAACCTTTTCAGCGAGCTCGTCAGACTGACTTGCGATATCGAATGCCTCTTGCAGCCTACACGTCTTCCGACAATTAAATCCTTTAACCAGCTCATGGCAGCCCGTACGTCGTCCGAGAATTGAGCCTTTTCCAATGTCTTTGTCAGATCGACTTGCGGTATTTCATGTCTGTACATCTTCTGAGATTTGAGCCTTTTAACAAGCTTGTTAGATTGACCTGCGGTATCTAATGCCTCTTCCAGTATATGTTTTCCCAGATTTGAACCTTTCAAAGAGCTCGTCAGATTGACTGCATATCCGACACTTCGAGAACGTCTGTATTTGAACCTTTCAATGACCTTGTTAGATTGACCCTGCGATCTAATGCTTCCTGCAGCGTATGTACGTCTTCCGACATTTGAACCTTTCGACGAGTCTGTCAACTGACTTGCAATACCTGATGCTTCTCGCAGCGCTGTACGTCTTCCGAGAAGGACACTAGTCCTTATGGTCTATTACTTTACTCCGGTGAAGAAGTAGACATAAAGGACGTTAGTGTCCTCCTCGGAAAACGCCTCACAGTCTTCTCCTTTTTCTTCTCACAATCCGGGCGAAAAATCACCCATCCCGCCGGCATTTTGTGCGCTGCCCACCGCAGAGTTGCTGGGCGCGCCGGGAACGCGCCTTATTTCGCCATTAATTTGTGTGCATCGTGTGCGCTGCGTCTTTGCAAGTCGTTTTCGTCAGGTTTAAGCCTGCTGCAGCGGCTGTGTGGCTGTTGAGATACGAATTTGCCGGACTAGGTAGGACATGGTTTTTGGCGGATTACGCGCTATGTGTTTTATTTTAAGCCCTGCTTCTTATCACATCTTACGTGCTGGGCTCTTTTGTATCTTTTGCACTACGTTTATATTTGTCTTGATATGTTGCTGTTGTGCTGTGTTATGTTATTAGCAGTCATTCTGGTTCTGTCGGGCGATGGAACCCACTTGTCCGAACACGGAGTTCTGAGTGGTTAGTTACTCCGTACTCCGTACATGTTTATTTACTTATGAACCCCTCATAGTTCAACTTTAGGGTTGCACAGGGTGTTGTGCTGTGATCTAGATGACTGCTTCAAAATGCAAAGACAATGTATTCAAATCTGTGTATCTAAGAAGAGGAAAGCAAATCAACATGGAAGGCCTAATATCGTCGTATAATATCGTGGCCGAAAGGTAACCACGTGACCTACTCCGTGCTAACCTATTGTGCTAGGCGGAAATAAACGTGTTTGTTTACTTTTCAACTTTTTTCATAGGTCAACTTTATCCACTACGTCGAATGAATTCCACTACAACTGTTTCCAATCCAGAGTGCAACTCACTCGCTTACGCGAACAAGAGCAAATATACTATCTACAAAAAACTCATCAACGCGTAAAAGTCGATGACTCCGGCAAAGAGAACAAAGCCCTTGTCCAACAATGATGCCTCGCGAGTTACAAAATCTGTCCAAACGAAATCCGCCCGCAACAAATCCACAGACCGAGGCCAAAAAGCTACGACTTTAGCTCGACACAAACGTGTCCTAGAAAACAGAGAATTAACCATTGAGCCTACTGTTGCGTTATGAGCACTTTGAGCAATTTTTGGGCAGTGGAAAATTGACAGGAATAGAAGGGTTACAATCCTGACTGAATTGAATTGAATTGAATGATATTGATGATGATCCTGAAATTCCTGACGAGCCTGAAAGCCTCTTATTTAGAGCACTTTTCTTCCTTCTATCGATGTCTTCTGACTTCCTTGCACTGCCCCGTTATCCGAGGCACTGCCTCACTATGCGAGGATTCTAGCTATTCACGGCACTAATCGTGCTGACAAGCATCTCTAGTCTCAAAACCTACCACTACACCGCAGACCCAATCGCGCTCAAGTGTAATTAACCAGGTCCCTACCGAGAAGCTCGCAATATTGTCTTTGGCACTGGCGAGACTGGTGGGCTTGGTCTTGGCCCCAAGAAAGCGGCAGTTTTCTCTCCTACTCTTAATCCGCTCCTTACGAATATTGTCCAACTTGCCTGCGGCGGTATGCATAGGGTTGCTTTGACAGTTAATAACAAGATTGTCACTTGGGGTGTGAATGATGATTATGCTCTTGGTCGAGATACATAGTGGGATTGTGAGCTGCGTTGCATGAATTGACTTGGGGAAAAGCAGCAACGACGACAGCGACGGCGATAGCGACAGCAATAAAGAGCCAGATAGTAGCGAAGCAATATGAATCACTTGGAAGCAACATGTCGCACAAAAAATGGCGTAGCCAGAGGCCACTTTTTATGTGTAGTTATGACTCTTACATAGGCTCATATTTTTCTGTGAAACACCTATGGGGAGTCCGTCAGGTTGTTTCCCACCGGATATTCAATTTAGCCAGGTTGCTGCTGGTGATAGCTGCAGCTTCGCGCTCACTACTACTGGCTAAGTTTACGGATGGGGCACTTTCCGCGTAAGTTTTCCCTTGTTTATCTTTTCCCTATTTCATTCTAATATCCTGTTTATTATAGGACTCCCAGGGTCAGAAGCGTTTTAGGTATAACGAGCTTAGAAAGATTGTCAACCAACAAGCAAGCCCTTTTCATATCCAAGGCCTTCAAAATATTACCCAAATTTGCTGTGGCGATAGTCACGCCTTGGCTCTTGCGTGACCAACCAAGATCAGGAGTCTCTGCCAGCGGCAAGTGTTGATGCTAGATGGTGGTGCTCATCACTCTGCTGCCGTCACTGCTAATGGCAACTGCCTAGTTTGGGGTCGCATAGATGATGGGCAATTGGGCATAGACTTTTCGTGTCTACAGAACTCAACGCAAGATTCGATGCACATTCGCTACGATGGACGCAATAGGCCTTGCATTTGCTTATGCCCTGGCGTGATCCCTACTATCCAACAAGTCGCGTATGTTGCATGTAGCTCGGATCATACCATATTAATGAAGCTGGCAACGCTTGCTCATCAGGCTTTGGCTCCCAGGGTCAGCTTAGTCACGGGTCTGATGACTATGTTACAGTCATGCAGCGCATCAAGGGCCAGACCACAAAGAATAGGCGATTGACTTGAGCCGGAGCTGGCGGCCAATATTCCATGGTGGCTGGGCCTGCAAAGAAGGATTGAAGGTCGTTTGTTTGTGTGTCATGGTATTGTTGGATAGAGTAAGAGGGGTTCAAATATGTTTGCATTCATGGGACGAGCTGTGTTACTGAGATGATGGAGAAAGAATTCCTCGTCTGACGGCCCCGTCCAAATCCCCCTATAAATATCCCTACAATCTAAGACACCTTTATCTAAGATTCCTGCCTCAGCCCCAGAGGCCACATAACCTTTCTCACACAGCCCGTGTATCTTCACATCGTCTTCACACACACACGCGTAATCCAACAGGTATTTTGAGCCGGGAGCGGCTGACGCTTTGTGGATTTGTCAGCTTGAGATACTGTAATTGAAATATGTACTATTAATAAATGTTGTAAAGTGTCTTTGTACCTAAATTCTTCAAGAGAGAGAGAAGTGATTGGAATCCCTCGTCAAGCGTACGAGCAACAACGACTATCTGGACACCAGGACGCAAAACGTTCTCCAAGTGATTGCAGAATCGTTGTTGCTTCCTTCTTCAGCGGTGTTGATAGGCTGTGGCAGTTCGAGCATGAGCAGCACATGCTTCAAGTAATGGCACGAGATTCTCCTTGACCAAGTATTGCCTACTGTTTTAATCACAAGGAAAGCATGTGCCTGAGCTCAGCAAGAAGAAAAGACTTGCGTATGTGGGGACATATCTTCGAGAAGTGAAGCCAGGCAGATTTGTCCATCTCTCTGCCACCCAAGCACTTTTCCGCTGTTTTCAAGGCACGCAAGTGTTAACTGTCTTTGTAACCGTCTTGACAATGATGGTCTCTCCATTTGGGCTCTACTTTGACATCAATGTAAATTTGTACGTTATGAATCTGCTGCGATGGCTTGCGTCGTAATCCACTAACGGGCCCCGTCGAGATGTTAATTGGTCGGAATGCTTGTGGCTTTGCTCCACACAACACCCCAAAGTAGGCATGATAAGCTGAAAAGTAACGTGACCACTGTGGCCTGGCCTCAATACCGAGCCGAGCCTCCTGATTCTTGTAGGCAGTTCAATCACCGATTCTTCGATAGGCATCACAGTCCAATGCCATGGAGAGAAAACCATCATCCCCAATGGCTCCTCCATTTATGGTGTCCGCACCAGGGAAAGTCATCGTCTTCGGCGAACACGCCGCAGTTTTTGGCAAGCCAGCAGTTGCCGCAGCCATTTCGCTAAGATCCTACCTCCTCGTCACTACCCTCTCCAAGTCCCAACGCACCGTCACTCTTAATTTCAGGGATATTGGCCTGAACCATACGTGGGCCATCCATCATCTGCCTTGGGAAGCCTTTAATCATGCCTCCAAGAGAAAGTTCTACTACTCTGTCGTCGACCATCTTGACTCAGACTTGCTAGATGCTATTGCACCGCACGCGGAAGCTGTATCCAGAGACTTTCCAGAGAAGGAGCGGAAAGTACATATACGATCTGCCACTGCCTTTCTATACCTTTTTCTTTCTCTAGGCTCCCACGATAGCCCCGGATTCACATATACCCTTCGTTCCACGATCCCAATTGGTGCAGGCCTGGGTAGTAGTGCCAGCATTTGCGTTTGTCTCAGTGCTGCACTGCTGCTTCAGATACGCACTCTTTCAGGACCTCATCCTGACCAGCCTCTTGAGGATGCTGAAGTACAAATCGACCGTATCAATCACTGGGCATTTGTGGGGGAATTGTGCATCCACGGGGATCCCAGCGGGGTTGACAACACGGTATCTGCTGGGGGAAAGGCAGTGCTTTTCAACAAAAATCGCTCTGGCCCACCATCTGTCACCCCCCTTGTTAAATTTCCGAAGCTACGAATGTTTGTCATTGACACAAAGCAGCCACGTTCCACGGCCAGCCAAGTAGAAAAAGTACGAAGATTAAGAGACAATCATCCCACGACAATAGAGCTGGTTTTGAACGCAATTAACCAAGTTACCTCTTCGGCGTTATCGCTCATCTCATCTAACAGCTTTGACGGCAACAATATGTACGATGCTATCGACCGCTTTGGGACGTTGGTTGACATAAATCACGGCTTGCTGGATGCTCTAGGAGTCTCTCATCCTAGTCTAGAGCGTGTCCGCGAGCTCGTAGATCATGCAGGCATTGGCTGGACGAAACTCACTGGTGCAGGGGGCGGTGGCTGTGCCATCACACTCATCCGACCAGACGTCGATGAAGAAGTTGTGCGAGATCTAGAACAAAAGTTCCTCGCGGAAGGCTTTCATAAATATGAGACCGTCTTAGGCGCTGACGGAGTGGGCGTACTGTGGCCTGCCGTCTTTAGAAATGTTTTAGATGGAGACAATGGTGAAGAGATTGACCAAGGCAAATTTGAGAATGCAGATGGTGCTCATGGAATCGAGCAATTGGTTGGTGTAGGGATACGGGAGGACCGTCAAGGTTGGAGATTTTGGACGCGGCGAGCTGACAGCTGATCGTCTTCACTCCCCTTCTTGTTGATTTGGAAGGATTCGGATTAAGCTAAGACAGCAACATTGCTAGATCAACACTGAACTTTATAAACTGCCAATCCGTATTCCCTAAACTAACCAAGTTGGCAAATGAACGTCCAAGGTTCTAGCGAGTTAAACATCAAATGATTCCAAAAACAGTTGCAACTTATTGTATTTGAGCGAGGTTAAAAGCAAGAGAAAAGCAGAATATTGTTGGTTTGCCTGTGTGGGGCTGCCGAGGTTGATGGCATTGATCAGTTAAACATTCATCCAACGTTACTAAGTACAGTGCAGAGTAATTAGATAAAGAACGTAGTCCTAGTCTCGACGAGACGGCCCACGGCCTCCTCCTTTTCCTACTCATAGTCTTCTTCTTTTTCTGCTCACAGCCCGAGCGAAAAAGCACCCATCCTGCCCGCATTTTATGTGCTGACCGCCGCAGAGTTTCCGGAAGCGCATTTAATTCGTCTGCATCGTGTGTGGTGCGTTTCTGCAAGTCTTTTGCGCCAGGTTTGGGTCTGCTACGTGCGCCGGTAGTCAAGTTGTGGTTTTTGGCGAATTGCACGCTAGGTGTTCTGCTTCATGCCTTGCTTTTTAGTTCACCTTATGCGCTGGGCTCTTGTGCATCTTTTGCATCAAGTTTGGTTTTGTCCCGTGGTATTAATGTTGTGTGGTGTGGTGTGGTGTGTTGTTGCGCTTATAAGCCGGTCGCGAGATTCCTGACCAGGCGGGTTTTTTGGTATATTACGCGTCGGGTGTGACATTTTGGGCCCTGCTTTCTATTTCACCTTGTACGCTGTGTTCTGCTCTATCTTGTGCGCTGGTTTGCTCTGCATATTATGGGCTAGTGGTTGCTGTGCTGTGTTGTGTGATACTTAATAGCCCCGTATCGCTGGTCCCGTACAAGCCCTGCTTTTTTTTTTGGCACCGACCCAGATCCAACATCTACATGGTGGGAATGGCTATTCTTGCGTCGGCAGTAGCATCCTCATCATCAACAGCAGCAGCATCATCATCAGTAGCTAACTCTTCCCTCCCCCGAGTGCTGACTCTTCCCCTCTGCCGACCGCTACTACCGTGACCAGAATCCTGACCGGAACCCCGACCTGTGGCCATCATCATCACCATCAGCAGCAGCAGCATCATCATCATCAGCAGCTAACTCTTCCCTCTAATAAGTGTGAACTTCTCTCCTCTCCCGAGTGCTGACTTTTTCCCCTCTCTCGAGTGCTGACTTTTCCCCTCTCCAGAGTGCCAACTTTTCACCCCTGCCGACCGCTCCTGCTGTAACCGTTTTCCAGACTTGCAGTACCTGATGCTTTTTAAGCCTGTACGTTGTCTCATATTCGAACGCTTCAACGAGCTCGTCAGATCGACCTAAGATGTCTGATGCTTCTATAGCGGCTGTACGTCTTCCGAGAATCGAGCCTTTGTAACGATCAGATCGACCTACATACAATGTTTAATGCTTCGATAACGACTGTACGTTTTCCGAGAATTGAACTTTTGAATGAGATCGTCAGATTGACCTGCGATTTGATGCTTCTTGCAGCGCCTGAACCTTTAAGCGGGCTCGTCCATTGACTTTCGATATCTGATGCTTTTTGTAGTGTACGTCTTCCGAGATTGAACCTTTTTAGCGAGCTCGCGAGATTGACTTGTGATATCTGATGCTTCTTGCAGCCTCTACGTCTTCCGTGAATTAAGCCTTTTTAACATCTTGGTCATATTAACTTGCCACGCCTGATGCTTCTTCTTGTATGTTTTCCGAAAATTAAACCTTTTTAGTATCTTTGTTATATTAACTTTTGATATTTAATGGCTGTACGCCTTTCGAGCAACCTTTTCAATGAGCTTGTTAGATTAACCTGCCATGTCTGGTGCTTCTTGCAGTGTACATCTTCTGAGATCCAGGCCCTTTTAATATGCTTATTGTTGGAATGCCTTGCTATAAGCTGCTGTCTAAGAATTACAGCGTATAACCAAGTGTTATAGTATATTAAGCTTTAGACTATAAATACCCTTGAAGGAGAGCTGGGAAATATAATAAATATTGTAGCTAATAAAGTCCATATAGCCATATGAGAACTTACCAGTGTTATCCCTATTAGACACTACTACTACCTTAATGTTTAGCGCCTGCTTTACTTATATTATTAGTATGTAGTAGAAGCTAAAAACGTTGAGGAATGATATGTTCTTAGTGCTACTATTCTGGAAGCACGTGAGCTAGGTTATCACAGAAAACCTAGCCTAGGTTCTATAATAGATTTTAACTTAGAGATGCGCAGAAGACTTCGGTGTATTTTTGGCACTTGGGATTGGTATGGGATTGTGTTGAATGTCAAATCTCTTTTAGTCCCTGGCTGACTTTAAATCTGCCTAGGCAAACCTCTTCCGTTCTTTCTAGACCTAACATTATTGACCGCTCAGATTGTAATACTGAGCTTCCAAAATTGACCCTTGAAGACTATGCTGTATCTCCTCTACTTCACCTGAACATGCAATCTAGGCTGACTCGTCAATTAGTAGCTCGGTTTAGTGCACTAAAGAATATCATCGCTCCTCATAGATTGAAACGGTTAGCTAGTTAAGTTATGTCCGGTCCGGTGCGCCGGACACTTTGTTGTTCAGGATAGCCGTACTTGCGCTAACTCCACTCACCGTTTCAAGATAGCTGTTTATGTTGCGCTATGCGGGGCCTGCAGCCAGTTTCTTTGCTATGCTTTCCATCTCTCCTACATCGTGGATATGCAGAGCTTTACTTTTTTTTTTTCGGATAATTTGCATGAAGTAGACAACTGCAACTTCCACACCTCTCTTGTTAGAGCTTTATGTGAGGCCGCCTTGCAAATACTGGGCCGCCTTTAGTCGCGCGCATCACGCCGCCCCCGTGCAATATGCGCAATACGGCTGGACGGTTTCATCTATGTTATTTGGGCGGTCGAAGAATTATCGCCGGCTTATGTTTGGGGCCGGCGGCTATGACAGGAAGCTGTTCATGTCGGATTGTAAAAGTGGGTGGCTATTGCGGGCTGCTCTCAATGAGTCAGTCAGTGTCAAATTCCGAGCGCATAAACAGCCCCACCGGTTTGCGTTCAGCTTGATCAATTTCTTGCTTTTCAACTGCAGGGTAGAGGTGCCATATTAGCGTGCAATAATCCCGGTCGTAGAGCATAGCGGATAGTTTATTTGAGGCTGCGTCGAGTTGAGGGATTAAATAGCTATTGATAATTTCTGCCTTAAATTTCCTCTGAACAGCGAATCTCTGTGCTGTGATTGTATGTGTTCCGGGAAAGTCATGATTACATTCAATTCGCGAACGGTCCGGAAAATATATAAAAAGGTTGGTTCATCCAGATAATACAAGATTGCCACTGTAGACCAACCAATGTGTTCAGTAAAGATTTTCGGGTGACTTCTTCTTAAGCTTGATTATTCATCTGATACAATGTACGGCATTAAACACGTGTTTATATTTTGTCTAGCTACTACCTCAGTAGCCTTTCCCAACCAAAACAGCCTTAGCATATCCAAGAGAGGCCTTGCTACGCCGACTGGAAATGAGAGAATACCGCTAAAAATAACACTTGGAAGCACGGAATGGACTCGTGAGCAAATATCTGAGACGATAAAGAATGCTCGCCCTAGTGATATGAAGGATTTTTACAATCGCGGTCTACAAAATGTTAAGGGGAAATGGGTCTCTAAGAGCGGAAACTTATTTGAAGGACTACCGACCTCTAATCTGCAGGAAATTGATTTAACAACAGGTATGAGACTATGGACTAGGCGACCTAATCTTGAGTTAAGTGCTTACGCGATAAATAGTTTCAAAAGACCGTGGAAAATATCGAGTCATTGTCACGAAGAATAAAATGTTTATTGGTATAACAGAGCATGTGGAAGCCGATAATGTGCGGAGTTTGTATGACGTGAACGAAAAAGCCAAAGCTGGAGAATTTTTAAATGGTGGGTCTCTACCAGAGTCAATAAAAACAACAAACAGCCTATCGGTTAGTCGCAAACAAATCGCTGAAGCAATGGACGGGAAGGTCAGGGGAAGCAAAGTGGGTGATGGATGGGCGAGAGAAATAAAAGAATTAGACGGTACGCAGTTGCAACATCCCTACCCTACCTGATCTTTCGCGTGTTGTTTTGCATAAAGAACATCAAGGATGAGAAGTTAATAACAATCACAGGGAGTTTGTCCAAGAATATTCGGGTTGTCTATAAGGGAAACACCTTTATTCGCCTGGAAGATTTTTCAAACGAGGACAATATCCGCCCGGTTTACACACCCCCTCCATGCAAGCGGGATGGAACGCCTTGCCCCTATCATATTTCAGACAGTACGGAGGAGATTACCAACGACAACCGGCCTGGTGAAGTTAGTGCTGGCTCCGAAGAATTGGGAGTAGCCGAAACGCCCAATAATAATCGGCCCGGTGAAGTTGGTGCTAGTCCCGAAGAATTGGACGTGGCCAAAACTGCCGAGGAAGTGTCAGAAATGGAGTTTGCCGCATTTGCTAGAGCATTTGGCTTAGACGCTATTCCAAAGAAGTGGAAGATGAAATTCTCCGAGGTGCGGCCCAAGTTGCTCGGATACAAGCCGCTAATGCCCAAGTCCCCGAACTTGCGAGCTGGCTCTGGCGGTGTAGCTGGAGCAAAGCTTTTCGGAGCCGTTGGAGTCGCTGCATGGGTAAATGGAGTAATCCAGGCTTTTAGACAAGATGCAAGTGCCTTGGATCGGGCTGCTGCTATAACGGCTATTATCCCTTTTGTGGGTTGCGCTGTTGGACGCGCCGCCAAAGACAAAAATAATGAAAATTCCGTTATTAATTCCATTGATGAGGCTTTATGCTACCTGGGAGATGGTTTGCTTCTAGGTGGCTTTGCTCCTGCTGCTGTTGTGGTTGGCTTTGCTAGGGTAATTATCCAGAGTTTTAAGCCTCCCCCTGAGCTACCAAAAGAGGAGGAAATACAGAGAGCTCGTGATGAGTCATGGAAAGACTTTATTAGTGAACAAGTCTTTACATTTATATACTCTCATGAGAATCTCTATCCAGAGGGCAGAAATGGTAGCTTCGCACCTATGTTAGAGAGTGCTCTTAAGATTGAGTCTCTGGCAGTTATTTCACGAATAGCGCAGGAAATAGGGGCACTAAATGCCAGCAGCCGGATATCTTCCCCTAACTTAGATCAAAAACAGCTTCAAATCAGCGCCCAGAACGCCACTGAAAAAGTCCGCGAAGAAGCGTTGGCAGAAGTTGTAAAAAGACAGCAAAATACCTTGCTTGGCCTTCCTTTTAGTCTAAGGGACAATTTTGAAGCCTCGCTTAGCGCTTCTGCTAGGGAATATAACAGTAAGTTCATTAAAGAAATTACTTCTTCGGCAATGATTAAAAAACATTCACCATCTGAACTGGTTTCAGACATAGCTATTGGTGAAACAGCGCTGGTTGGCCCTGCGGATCATAAGGAAATAAAATACGGGGAAGCCAAAAGGCGTATGGAAAAAATCAGCGAGTTTCTGCAAAAGCAACCTCTTCCCATGCCTAGTCTTTTTGAAGTGGCATTCGTTCTCGGACAGTCTAAAGGAATGAAGATTACTCCGCGCACGTTGTCGATACAGGACTTCCTGAAGCAGAGGGTTGCTCCAATATCAAATTCCTTAGCAAGTGCAATTACTATCACACATGCAACTAGTGTTGTACGTTTACTTCAAGGCGAGATCAAAGAAGACCAGCTCCCTACTACTTATCCTCTTTTAAACAACGACATACGCCACCAACTTAATATTCTCTTGTCAATTAAATTGGGCAAGATTTATGAAGACGCTAAGGTGGCAAATGCTGATAAACTAAATGGCCGATTTCTTTCACCAACAGAGCGCGACAGTCTTGTGCGACCTTTAGTTCCACCGATTGTTACTAAACCCAACACTACTGTTCTTGTTGGACTTTTGATTGGACTTTCTAACACTATCGCCGAGGCTAAATTAAACGAGTCCAGCCATGAGTTACCAGAGAAGCAACGCGAAGATGTAAATAAGAAATCTAACATTTTCCAGACACTAGTAAACAGGCCCCAGGGTCCAGAGACCATCTTGAAGTTGCAGTTTGAATCCGACGCTACTTCTAGGGCCGAAAATAGCACAAATTCTACGTCTTTAAAGGCCATTATGACTCGGGACAAAGACCCCAGAAGAGAGCTTAATTTGGGCTCCCGCAATGAAACAAAGACAACAAATTCAGACGGCGAGCTTTTGTTGGCGGCTTTGACATATGCCGAAAAGCAGACGCAAAGGATGCGCGACATGGTTGCCAGGAAATTAGGCTAACGCAAATGCAATTTGTATCTTTGTGTTGCGTTATGTGTCTTCATGAGCATTCAAGGGCAACTTGCAACAGTGGAAATCGGCAGATATAGAAGGGATCAAGTGAATAGATTGAATTGATGAAGATGATGGCCTTCCTGAAGCAGTCCTCTCAACAAGCAGTACTAATTGATAAGACTCATACTCGTACTGGTTGCTTGATTACGACGATACTAATCCTGATTGATTAGCTTATCAGTAAATCACATGGTATAACGTAATTGTACTTGTGACACTAATGCTTCGATAGCGCCTATACATATTCCGAGATCTGAGCCTTTTCAACGTCTTCGTCAGATGGACTAGCGGTATTTCATGCCTGTATGTCTTCCGAGATTTTAGCCTTTTCAGCGAGCTCGTTGGATGGACTTGTGATTGCTGATACTCCTTGCAGTGTACGTCTTCCGAGATTTGAGCCTTGTCAATGAGCTCGTCAGATTGAACTACGATGTCTAATGCTTCGATAGCGCCTATGTCTTCTAAGAATTGAACCTTTCAACGAGCTCATTGGATTAACCTACAATATCAGACGCCTATATGTTTTCCGAGATTAAAGCTTTTTCAACAAGCTCGTCAGATTGACCTGTCCACCGTTATCCTGCTATTGTTAAGAGGAGAATTGCTTCTGTCAGGAAGATTAGTGCTGTAAATAGCTAGATTAGTAAGGGAATTTATCCCGATGTGACAGCTACGAATTATCTGATGCTTTGCAGTGGAAAATTACCTTTGATTTCTACCTAATTTGGCGAGGAATTTAACTGCTATTTATCTCTTTAGTGTGTGTCTTCTGAATTCATTTATCCCATTGCTTCCGGGGGTATCATAAGCTTGCGGCGGCATCGTAGGTTTTCACACATCCACGCAGTTCTACGTGACCTTGTCCGCAATTGCTCGTACATACGCTTCACGAGGGATACCAAAAATTAGCGCTTTGATGGGGCTTTGCAGTTCCTCCTCCTCCAAGAGCTCCCCAACGGCTGCTTTCTTCTTTCATCCCTCACCCGATCTGCCATGCTGCCCGAAAATTTTTTGTCGTTACAGCGAGGGTCCACCTTTCCATCTTTAAGCTCGTCACCATTTTCGTTGGGATCCTGTTTGCTGGGGTTCTTGTATTGTTTGCGAGCTAGATCACAAAAATTTTCGTTCCCGCTCTTCACACAGACTTTAGTCCAGACAAAATTTGCCAGATGATCCGACGTAGACATATCAGCATATTTTTTCCATGGCTTTCTTTTCCAGACATTTTGAAACACTTCAATGGTAGAGGCTGGCACATCGACATCTCCTTGTTTAGGGAGGCCAGCGAGCTGCAGCTGTTCGCCGCTTGGTTCCTGTGACTTATATCGCTCAAGGTTGTATTTATCGTTTTTTGTGAATTTCAGACGGTTGATCCTCGTGTCCCATTTGCCACTAAATCGCCTTTCGTCCTGTGTTATTTCGTACCAGCCCTCTACTTGGTCCCATGGAATAAATCCCACTGCAGCTTGCTCCTTTTCGCTGGCAATGGGGGAGTAAGTTTTGAGTGATTTATTCACGTCTACCATTTGATGGCCAGTCTTGATTTTATATATGTAGCTGGTAGCAGCGCCTTCAATTTTGGAAGCAAAGCTAAGTGCCACATCTGGATCTGTGGTTGTCGATATATAATGAGTGACTTCTTTGGACATCCCCATTGCATGTTGAAATAAACTGCTCCCTTTGTTCAGCTGTGCATTGGTGAGTATTTCTCCATCTAGAACTCTTTCGAAGCCTCGTGAGTAAAACCCGCCATCTTCTTCAATCATAGCTGGTAGGCGAGTTATCTCGCCACGCCAGACAAAACTGTCTTTCAAATCTAGAGGTTGGGGTGGTCCTAGGTCTGTGCCACGAGTCACTCTGCTCCAAGCCGTATTAGACTGGTGAGCCTGTCCCAAAGAAATATACTGGAGGGTTGTCCACTGGAAAAAAGTGAGCCAAAATCTCATTTTGTAGAGTTGGAATTGATGCGGGAATAATAAGGATAGATCCGAGAAAATGAGGAAAGGGCTTGAAAAGAGATTAAAAAGGGAAAGAGAATGAAACCTAGAGCTCTTGTATATAAACCAAGTGTAACGATGCGAATGGCTGTAGTCAATCTAACAGTTGCATAAGTCCTTGGTTCCTAGCTAGTTTGACGACAAATTGGGCCTCTTCTTATACTTGAATAATAAGTTTGTGGTCAATCTCTTTGTCACAGGTCATATAAAATGCATTATTCGCGCTATTAGTGTGCGGCTCCACCTTTTTGCTGAATTTTGTGACATCCTTCAGTCCCGTTAGCGATTTCGTTGCTGCCGATCACTTTCGATATCCTCTTAGGTGCTAGACCTAATTGTTGGATTACGTGGCCCTTAGACCGGAGTCAAGGAAGAAGGCCAGGATGGAGGAAACCTGCCGGCCCGAGTCATGGAGGACGCTCGTCATGGTGGATGGAAGGGGGGATTAGAAGGGCTATGAATAAGGGGATCCGGAAGGGTCTCAAAGGAGAAACTCTGGGTCTTTGTTCATCGTCATCGCTTTCGTCAATTTATATGACCTCCAACAATTTCCATTCATACCTGCTACTTCTGACACTAATACAGGTGACGTGTAGAATAGTTTTTTATTCTGCTACTCCGGTACAAAAAGGAAATAACTTTTACAAGCCATCCAAACGGATCGAACATATCCCATGTATGGTGGCACTCGAATCTCGCACATAATATCTAATTCAAAAGTCTTACAAGTAGGAGTGGACCGAGTCATTGTCATTAGATCCTTAGGGGTACAGCAACATTGAAGTGCTGAATTGTATGCAAATATCTCTTACGTTTTTTCATGAAGTCAATTAAGAAGCAATTACACGCCTTGTCCAGAAATACCATGCACAGGTGTTCTGATATGAGATAACATCGTACTGCCTACAAGCTCAGCTGTACAAGCAGCCTCCGTGCCATCTTTCAAGCTTTCATGACCGCTAAGCTGAGCCAAATGGGAACGGCCTATATAAACTTCAAGACCGGTTCTCCTAGTAAGCATTAGCGTCGGTGTGCCTGTATAAAAAGATGAAGGCATAATGTAACTTAGTCATAAAAAGCATAAGAAGCTACTAAGGTAAATAAATCGCAAAACTGTGTCTTGACCCATTTTTGACTAGTCTACGGATTACTGTTTGCAGACATACGGATAGCGCGTCCGATTAGCTGATTCCTCGTCTATAATAGTAAAATATTACAAGATATTTTTAACCCATGAAACCTTACAACCATCAGTGAGATTTATTCCTAATGATCAAACCCAGCTTTATAATCCCGGCCTGTTGTGCCACGCCATATTTATATGTAAACTTCTTTAGTTCGCCACTAGAAGTCCTGCAGCAGCAATTAGTATTGAGAGTAAATATAGCCGGGAAGCTATTGAAGTAGAGCCCCACTCTTCTGATTCCGTCTGACCCTTTTTGTAAATGCTTGTCATAGGTTTGGAAAATAGACCGGTCACACGCTAGGGGTGGATATACATCGGCACTAAACACGAATTAAATGTAGTCATGACCCGCAGGAACAAAATTTTTCCTCTATTTATAACTGGCGGGTACAGGAGAACATGACTAGCCCATTCTTATGCTGCTAGATACATTATAAACCGCCTCAAAAAATGCAGCCACCTGCCATGTGCGCCCTGATTTAATGTACCGGTCACTAATGGCCTAATTAATCAAGAGCGGTTTGCCCTTTGAGCTCTTCCGGGAATTTCGCCTCCTGGGCTCCAGTTAATCGCCTCCCGTCTGGTGGCCAATGACGCGCATCTGGCCGCAACCGAAGTCAGTTATCATCTAATCGCAAGCTTGTCCGTAACCTTTGATACGTCTGGCAACAATCCTCTATCCTGCTTAAATCACGGCGGCTTGAGTTTTAAGGGAATTAATGTGTTTCGTTATGTGCCTTCATGAGCATTTAAGGGTAAGTTGAAACAGCGGAAATCGGCAGTGATAGAAATGGATTCAATTCAATAGATGACTGTGATAACTGATGATAATCGATAATGATAATAAGAGTGATGAATTCTTCCTGGCAGACCCGTTAGAACTCTTCAATTTTATCACTCTTCTTCCTGCCTGTGAGGTCCCCATGCTTCTAGTATGATACCGTACATTTCACTATGCAAGGTATCTATCTATTTACGGCACTGGTCATCCTGCCAGCGAGCTATCCTCGCCTTAACACAATGAGTTCAACAGAAATAACCGTGTTTAATTGAGCTCCTTGGTGATTTTGTAGCTTGACTAGTCTCATTAACTATGAGACTGAATTAGCATTTCAGCATCACAAGAGCTTGTCTTAAGCATAGCTTCATTTGCCTTTAGGTGGGTGCGCCTTCTTTTAAGGGGGCTGATGGGCATGCGAATTTTTGCTCGTGGTCTTAGGTACTTCGCTTATGTGGGTAACTGCTGTCTCTAGCCACAGCTGCCACAAATCCGGTGCCGGATACGCCAGGCCGGGTGATAAACACTTTAATGCCCGAAGCCGCGATTTGATTTTCTGCTTTGCATGTTGCCTTTTTTTTGGCCAATTGCGATTCTAACTACCACTCTTTCTCCATGTAACAGTTCAAGCTGAGTGAATTGATAAAGAGCTAGGTTACTACTACGAGTGTCCTTAGATGAGTGACGAAAAAGGACAGAGGGACCCAACGCAGCTAATTTTGCTTACTGGTTGTCCCTGCCCAGCAGACTCAGCCCGTTATACCATAATAGCTGCACCGGCTTGCAATTTCACAAAGTAAACTAGTCCTCGACTTTTCCCTGCCCCTTACCCGCTGGTGAATTTCACCAAGACTGCTGGCCAGGAAAACCAAGCAATATCCAACAAGTCGAATTTACTTGAAAATGTTGTCAAGGATAACAACCTTTGTAGAGTTGTCCCCAGAGCTTCCATGTTCTTCCCGGTTGTTCAATTTAGGCAGGGGCGTTTCGAGCATAACATAGGACCTTTTGGGTTTTCCGTCATCGTTAAAGAGCGGGAATCGAAAGCTCCACGGCTCTGTCATTTTGTAATTAACCTCATAAGTCTTATTAGAAGGCCGCCAGATTTCCTGAATTAGGTCAGAGTCGTAGAGTAAACCCTCGCCAATCCTTTCGCCAATTCTATCCCCATTTTTTGCGGACATGGCATAGTAATCGTCGTGTTTAGGTCCGCTTGTGACATGTCACAAGCTATATAAAATGCATTACTCAAGCTATTAGTGTGGAGCTTCACCTTTTGCTAAATATTGTAACATCAACAATAATAAAATCACTGACAGAATTAAAGCAATTTGTTATAACTTCATTCTGTTAAGACGACAATAGGTTCTGTCAGGATGATGAGTGCCGTAAATAGCTAGATATCTCAGATAGTGAGACAGTGCAACAAAGGCCGTAGACACCGATGGACTGAAGAAAGGTGCTATAAATAAGGGGCTTTCAGTCCTCTTCAGGAAAGTCATCATCTGAATCATCAGTTCAATTCAATCATCATCTAAAGCTATCACAAGTTATCTAGTGAATCCCTCTATTTCTATCGATTTCCACTGTTGCAAGTTGCTAACTAATCGCTCATTACAGCACATAACGGAACGCGCTCACGGAATTCAGGTGTTAAGAGGAGAGAAGCTTCTGATAAGAAACTCAGTACCGTAAATAGCTAGATTAGTCTAATAGTATTAGGAGACGCCGAGGACTAAGGAGACGCCGAAGACTAGGATTCTCCGAAGACTAGGGAAGGCCGTAGCCTCGGTGAAGCTGACGATAAGGAAATAGTTGCTTCTGGAAACTAGGAAAGTAAGCGTAAAATGAAGCATTTGCCGGGTCAGTCAGAGGAGGGATTCAGCATCAATCAATCAATCATCATCATCAGATTCCACACTCATCTATTCAATTGAATACTTCTATTTCTGCCGATTTCCACTCGCCCAAATTGCTCGGAGTGTTCATGACGCAACAGCAGGAGTGGCTAGCTAAAATTCAACTATACCAAAGGGTCTAATTCCTTGTCAGTTAACTAGAATTCAAAGACTATTCCACTGCTGAAAGTCGCCACAGCTTCTCATTTCGTGGCGTGCAAGCTGAACGGCAGAATGGGACCAAGTCGTTAGTTCCACTATTCTGCCCAATGGTAGAGATACAAACAAGGCCGACAGAAAGCTGCGTCCTAGTAAAGACTATAACAAGAAGTATGACGATTTAAAGGCGGGTGGGCTACAGTATCAGCTCGCCGGCTTTCCCACTCAACACGAAGCGTGGTCCAAAGAACCATGGAGCCAATACAAACATAAAGATCTTAAAGAGAGTGGGCTGCAGTTTGCCGATGATAAGGGTATATCTGTGGGGCTAACCAGGAACAGCCCACTAAAGTTCGATATGAAATATACTACTGGGCAAAGCACCTTTTACGTGCCTTCGCCCTCAAAAGATAACACTTTACGGCCGTCCAACAAAAAAGAGAGTCCGGGCTTATCTTCATCTTCATTGAATGAAGAAGAAGAAGAAGAAGAAGGACCTGGGAAGAGTGACGACAGGCAGGCAATTGGAAAAGAAGATGCTCGTTGTAGGAACAGGAATTTTAAGGGCAGCAAGGCGGATCAGGATAGGGATAGTAGAAGAAATAAGAAGCTAGGGAGTTCTTGGAGAAGTCGAAACTGTAAAAAGTCTTAGCACTGGTCAAAACATGACTTATTAGGGGTCGTGATGTTCAGATCTGTGTTTTTTTACTCATCGGAGCTGTACACACCCACTGTCGTAGCTAGATTAAGTCAAGCGGCTTGATTGATGTGCATCTATTGTTGAGACGAGAATAGCTCCGGTCAGGATAATCAGTGCCGTAACTAGCTAGATGTGCTGAATAATAGGGTTGCCGGAGTTACTGGAGATAATGGAGTTCAGGGAGTTAACGGAGATACGGAGGGAAGAAAGGTGCTATAAGTAGGAGGACTTCAGGGCATTCAAGGAAGATCAGAATCATCACGATCATCAATAAATTAATTTGAATCCATCTATTCCCATCAATTCCACTGCCCAAAATTGCTCATAGCTCATAGTGTTCATAACGCAACAATTGTTAGCTAGACCGGGCCCGCACACACACGCAGGCATGCAGCGAACGCCCCCCTCACTGTCATCAGAGTGTATATATATAAAAGTCTTGCAAAAAGTCTTGCAAAAGGTCCTACAAAAGGCGAAACCACGGTGCGGCAAAGTCAAACAAAGTCCGGCAAAATCTCAAGGCTTCGCTGCGCCGTGCACGGGCAATCACGCCGGGTTAGGGCATGTGGCGGCTGCGAACCATCTGTGTTGCGTTATGAGCACTATAAGCAATTTTGGGCAGTGAAATTGATAGGAAGAGAAGGATGTTATTCTTGCTGAATTGAATGATATTAATGATGATTTTCAACTTCCTGAAGAGCCCTGACAGCCACTTATTTATAACGCCTTTCTTCCTTCTATTGATGTCTTCTGCCTTCTTTGCACTGTCCCGTTATCCACACTGCCTCACTATGCGAGGATTCGAGCCATTTACGGCACTCATCCTGCAGACAAGCACCTCTAGTCTCAACAATCTGATGCTTTGCAGTGGATAATTGTCCGTAATATCTATCTAATTTGACAGGGAACTTGACTGCTATTTATCTCTTTTTGTTGGAATTCCTCGTTAAGCGTACGAGCAATTGCGGACAGGGCCACATGGCCACCCTAGCGCGCTAAAAACAGCTCTCTGAATTCCTCGCTACCTTTTGCTTTCTCTTATCTTACAGTTAATTGCTAAACAGCCATAGTCAATCTAATCACTGGTGGAAATTCTTGATCCCGAACTAGCTAATTAACGAGGAATTTTACCCCTCCGTGTCGCGGAGTTGACTCAGACGAAATAGGAGCAATAGTATTTGTTTGTAGTTCTCAAGACGTTAAAATCCTGCACACGACTAATGAGCTGGCACGAGTCGATGCTCATATAAAAAATCCCTCATCTCCCCATGCGACAAATCCGTAGATACAATAATGTTGATGGAGTATTGCGTCGCACTTAATGCTGTAATCGTACAGAGTCCATCCACTGCCTTTAGGAAATTGCCCACACGAATGATATATTCTGTCATGTTGACAAAACCAGCCACCGCTACAGCTTGAAACTGAGAATCCCCAAGGCCCGGCGTACGTTTTCGATTGTGCCAATAAATATCCAACTGAGGTGGGCCAGACTGTGTTGGTTCATTAGGGTCGGCCTGCTGAAGAACTCCATTCCCATCAATGTATTTCCAATCGACAATAGGGAATCCGCTTTGTGTCCAATTTTGAATCTCAAACGGTGCGGCGCCTGGTTGCTCTGGATTTTGCTCCATGTTGATGATCGCGCTCCTTTCCCCTTGCTTGAAGGAAGAGTTTGTTTCAGGGTTGATGATGAATTTTAATGTGCCAAGCGGCATCGGCGACGTGTAGAGGTTGGAAACAAGTGATTAATGGTCACGAGAGCTAAAAAGATAGAGTTGTAAGTTGGAACGCAAATTTGACTTGATAATGGCGTGTGACCTAGTTCATGACGTGAACATGATGCCATGCATCAACTAGGTAATGAGGAATGACGTTTCACAATTGAGGGGAAACAGGGTTATGGTGTGTCTAGTATGAACTGGCCTCGCTATTAAGCAATGGATGGTGTGTTACTAGTATGAACCCCCCACTCCCCCGCTATTAACCAATCTTTTACCAACGCAACATCTGCTGGGTGTACCTTAAGTCGCTTAGTCTAAGACGCTTCATCCACAAGTGGGCTTACAGCTTAAAAGATTGTCTACGGAGCGATGCGTTGCAATTGAGAAGGCCTGTGAACAGAAATATGGGTACTTGAAACGTTTACTTTAGAAGTAGCTAACCCAAGTCAGATAACAAGACGGCCTGTATCCTTTGCAATAGTAATGACATCCACGCGACCTGCTAGTGACACTGAAGGCCATGCAGATTCAAATTCGAAAACAAAAGTTACTGAGTTTCATCTTACTTCTCAGCCTTGTCCTCCTCCGATTCATCTACCGTTTCAACCTTCTTGTCGCAATATTGTGGGTGACAAGAACCGATAGGCTTGCATGAGCAATTTTGCTTACACATGTTCATCACAGACTGAACGCCTCCGAACCCGCTGCATTGAGCGACATGATTTTGGCGACACGTGCGATCGGCCTGATAAGTGTAACACTCTAAGCGGAAAGCAGAACGCTTGCGCAAAGATTTGAGCTCCTCGCCTTGCGCAGTTGTGACGGGCACCGCAACCACAGTACTCACACAAACTGCCAAGATGAATGTGGGAATAGAGACCTGTACCATTAGTCATTTGGAAAAACGGTTTGCTCCTTTGAGGGTGAAAACTCATACCATGTCTTGTTTTTGAAAGCGAGAGTTGTGTTAAGTGTATGTTGGTTATAGTGTAGCTTGTGGATAAAGCACAGCTTAATTTACAACAGGGAAAAGATAAATTTATAGAGAGGGGGGGAAAAAGGGTCATTTCTGTCTTCATTATTAATGCTGTTCATCTGAAGCCAATCACTCTCACTTTCTTACCGAGACATCTGCGGGGGCAGGTCAAATTCTTGTTAGTCTCAATTGTTAGCCGTTGGCTGCATGCATTCGGCCGTTGGACGCAGTATGCACGTTGGTCAGCATTCATGGCAGGCGAGCCTGGACGAGAGGCCTCCACACATATGGACGCCGAGATAGAGACGAGGATTGAAATTGTAGTTGTCACAAGGAATCTAGGGAAAGATAGCTGTTAGATTTCTCGTCAAATTAAATAGCAATCAAAGACAAATTTTCCACTGTAGGCACTGAATGATCCGTGATCACTCCCAGTGAGAAAGGACATCAGGACGAGGCGAGGAATGTAGCCAGGAAAACACAACACTGGCTCAACTCTTGTCATGGTTCGCCGCGAGAACCAACTGCAGGATTCCCCCTAATTTAGATCGGTCTGGAACGAGTTTGTCAGGATGTACTCCGCCAAACACCTTTCCCATTGCGGAACTGGCCGAGTACCCCCGCAGAATGCAAAATTGGATTCCCTGGAAGATGCCCTGCCAATTGTGTCATGTCGTGCGACGTTGGGTGTTACCATCAGAATCATCAGATGCGTTGGTGGATTTTCATCCAATTGCTTTAGTTGAGTGACAGCCTCCCTCCTCCAAGTCCATGGAAAAGCGGCCGGTGAGCCGCGTGAGCCCTGTAAGTGTGTGGCGCTGCTGAACGAGCCTAGGCATCCACGCAGCTATGCGCCGTGTCGGTGGATCGTCGTTGCAAAATGGGGCCGGCCGCCGGCGGTGAGCCCAGCGCTTTCGCAAATTGACCTCCAAAAACGGCGTCGCGACCTCCAGAAATGGACGCACTTTTACCGTGAACCTGCACTATTGTTGAAAGGTTTAAATCTCGGGAGACGTACAAACATTACATATCGCAAGTTGATCTGACGGTGTGGGTTGCACAGGGTGTGCAACAGGTGATCTAGATCAACTGCTTCAAAATAGAATATATTCAATAAGTCAAGTCTATCTAAGAAGGGAAAACAAGTCAAGCTATGATGCCTACGATACCCGTATAAATAGGGTGGCCGAAAGGTGACCACGTGACGATATCCGTGCTCTTGTTGTGTGCTTGGCGGCGATATTCCAACAGACGGGCTCGTTGAAAAGGCCCAAACCTCGGAAGACGTACACTGCACAAAGCATTAGATATCGAACGTCAGATGATGAGCTCGTTGAATGGTACAGGCGCACATAATGGAAGAAGAGATAGCGCTCTAAATCTAACACTCAGCGCGTAAACTGCTAAAAACCGTCCTTGGTCTTTGTCGGGCCAGCGATCACGGGCTTACAAGTAACATATAACACATAATACCAGTATCACTATAACCAGCGCTCAAGACAGAATAATACTTGGTTCAAAAGATACAGCAGTTTACGGCGTATATAATGCAAGAAGAGGTAGTGCCCTAAATGTAACACTCGGTGCGCAAACCGCCAAAAACCAAGGGAGTCTGCTCGCGGCGCGTGGCGCAGCAAGCAGCAGCAGTGTACCGCTGGCATTGCGAGCAGTCGAATTATAAGCAGCACCACCACCGCTACTAGCACTTGTACGGCATCACTTCCCTCCGGAGGCCCTACCAGGGGCCACCTACAGCGAGCTACGCCTGACGGCGATTCTCAGACGACCAGAGAATCGCCGCCAGGCGCAGCTCGCTGCAGGCGGCCCCTGGTAGGGCCTTCGGAGGGAAGTGATCACGGAGTGCTCATCAGTAGAATTTCAATTGTGAGTAGCGCAGGAGCACCAGCACCAGCACAATGTATACAGACACCCAGTCACAGAGAAAGCACCTTCTTCTCCATCCATCCATCCATCCAACCGTCCCTAAGCCTCCCCGGTCCGTCCAGCTTATCGTGCTCAGGGCCCGACAATAGGGGTTTGCAAACAACGGCGACAAGAGCAACACACAAACACAACAGCAACACGACGAGGCAAACCTAAAACCAGGGCAAAAAATACACACAAGCCTAGCGCACGTGGTGCAATAAAAAGCAAGGCATGAAACAAAACACTTGGCGTGTAATCGGCTAAAATAAAGTCTTACTCGCTAACAACCACAACTCGGCGACTAGCGCACGCGATGCAGCCAAAATACCGGCGCTCCCGGCGCGCACGGTAACTCTGCGGCGGGCAGCCCACAAAATTCCGGCTTTTTAGGTCGGGTTGTGAGCAGAAAAAGGAGAAGACTGTAAGCAAGAAAAGGAGGAGAATTGTGGGCTGTCTCGTTGAGACTTATGTACTTCTTCTAGTAATTATTCTACTAGTACTAGGTATGGTACAGAGTAACTACTTGAAGAACGTAGTCTAAGTCTCAAAGGACAATGAAAGGGCTGATATCTCGAAAGACGTCCAGACATAAGATATCGCAAGTCAAGCTAACGAGCTCATTAAAATGTTTAAATCTCGGAAGACGTACAGGCTGTAAGAAGTATTAGATATCGCAAGTCAATCCAACAAGCTCGCTAAATAGGTTCAAATCCTTCAAGACGTACAGGCGTTTTGAAGCGCAAGACATAGCAAGAACCAACAGATATGCAGTCAATCTGACAAGCTCGCTGAAAAGGTTCAAATCTTGGAACGTACAGGCGCTGCAAGAGGCAATCTGGTATCGTAAGTTAGCTAACGAGCTCGTTAAAAAGGCTTAAATCTCGGAAGGCGTGCAGGCATCTGATACCGCAGGGTAATCTGACAAGCTCGTTCATAGGTTCAATTTTCGGAAGAGGTACACTGTATAAAGCATTAGGTATCGAAAGTCATTTGACGAGCTTGTTGAAAAGTTTTAAATATCAGAAGGCATACACTGCACAAAGCATTAGATATCAAAAGTCAGTTGACGAGCCCGTTGAATGGTACACGCGCTGCAAGTTAGTCTGACGAGCCTGTTAAAAAGGGTTCAATTTTGGAACCTACAGGCGCTGCAGGAAGCATTGGATCTCGTAAGTTTAATCTAAAGACGATAAAAATGTTCAACATACGATGATGTTGGTGGCTACAGGTCAGGATTCTAGCCAGGAAGACGATCAGGAAGACTATAACAGTAGGAGCGGTCGGGAGAGAGGGTAAGCCAGACTCGGGGGAGGGAAATGTTAGCTGATGATGTTGATGATGCCGCTGCTGCTGCTGATGATGATGATTATGCTGTTGATGAGAATGTTGCTGCCCACGCCTGATCAGCAGCGAACCCAAGGTGCAAAAAAAGCAGGGCTTCATTAGTCGGGGGGCCAGCGATACAGGCTAGGATGTAACACAAGAGTAGCACAACTATTGCGTTATGAGCACTATGAGCAATTTTAGGCAGTGGAATTGATAGGAATAGAAGGATGTTATTCTGACTTAATTGATTGATGATTTTGATCTTCTTGAAGGGCCTGAAAGCCACCTATTTATGTTGCTTTACAGGCCTCATATCCTCGTATTCCCCGCACCCTCGTATTTTCAGATTGACCAAATTCCTCTGATTCTTAACTCTAATTAACCATTCTTATATGATAGATGTGACCATGTGATAGCTTCTAGCTATTTACGGCAGTAATCGCGAAGACGAGCATCTCTAGTCTCGACAACTTGTTCGACGCCGGCAACGTTAACGAAGTCTTACAGCTGAAGGTCCCGTAGTTTCGTAGATTAGTCATTAGTCTAGCACGTCCTGTGCCCCTCGTAGTGGACCTGAGCGGCCTGAGGCCGCTGGACGGAAAATACACATAAATTCATACGTACACTTTGCACTTTAGTGCAATGGATATTCAATCTAACAATTTGGAACTGTGACTTCCAAAAATACACAGAGAGCATGATGGACTCAGTAGTCCTCCATCTACATGTAATCGGAATTAAAAAGTCCAAACCTTTTAAAAATAAGGCGCATTAAGGTAACAGCACGGCTAGACGCAAGCAAGCTCGTCTGGAGCTTAAGCCCTTTGTTTTTAATGCGGTGCCCACCAGGCAGGGTGAGTGGATCCAAGATCTTGTGGCAATGGTCGTGGAGATCAGCCGGAAGTGGTAAACTAACGGAAACAATTCAAACACTGGTGCCGCCCCCAGTTATGACATAGCTTACGGAGTACAATTGCTGGCATTCTGGTCATAGGTCAGTCGGGTGGGGAGACTTTCTCCACAATGCTCAGGATCACCACATGCCACCATCGTTATATCCAACCCTCAATTGTAGGGCTGTTTTAATTGCACATTATCCGCCAATCTATTGGTCGTCGCCTTTCATGAATAATGCTTTGACACTATTATGAGCTGATTTGCGCCATTATTCAAGCAAGTCCATTGCTACGCGGGCTATCTGTCGAGACCGGTGAATTATTATAGCTACGCAATAGGCCAGGATCATCTATAAGTTGGTATTTCCGTTGTGTACTAGATGCAGAATGGCTAGTGGAGGCGTCGGGGTTTCCATCAACGAGCATCCCGGAAAGTCGGTTCCATTGTGGACCTCCTCCACAAGTAGTTACCATCGAATGCAGGGGCTTTTCATTTGGACCCATCATTATTGATTAATCAAATCCTAGAATGCCTCGACTCGTACACGCTGGGTATCTGGCCTCTGCTGACTCAATAAGCCGGTCGTTAAATGAAGAGTGCAGTGGTTGTCTTACACTTGGCGCTCGTGTAAAGAACTCACAGCATGCAGAAAATTCTCTCCATGTCACAAGTAGTCCATTGTGTCTTCTTATTGCTGCACGTTTAGGAAAACTATAAATTGTCCAACAAAGCAAACCTTGAAGAAAAAATGTTTACTTTAAGCCAACCCTTTCTTGTATTCTTTACATAACCTCGGCCACAATCATGTCCTGTCAACCCAAGCAAGCAGCAACCATGATGTTTAGACACTGGACTATTTTGCTGACATTGTTCACTGCTTCTCTTTTTGGGCTTCCTGCTGTCAAGGCTGCGCCAACACCACCAAAGTTCAATCACACCATTAGTTCCCACGAGTTTGTATACATCGTCGGGGAGCGCGGCATCTTGGAGTCGCCTGTACATTATCAATCTCAAGGCGGCATTGGTCCAACTAGATGGGGTTGGTATAACTTGAGAGAAGAAAGTGGATTTACCCCGGTTACTCGTGCCCTTAATTTGGTCGAAGAAAGAACCCAATTTCTGCGACACTCTGCAGAGGGATGGATTTATAGAATTGCTGCTTCGCCAAACATGATCCCTCGCCAAGCAGAAGCACCTGGTTCGATCACTTACACAGCCCTAGGAGGCATACTATGGTCCCAAGTCCAAGCATATGCTCCAATCGACAGGTCATCAAACGGGGGGGATCTTCAATGGCAACCAAACCCAGACTACGATGGAAGGTGGGAGAACTTTGGCCTCGGCGGCGTACAACCTTTCCTATCTGGCCGCGACCGACCGGCAGATATGACCACTTCGGAAATAGTGCGGCTCTTCTTTAACGATGTCAGTGGCCAGGACAATAATGCCTTAAACGCAGAAAGGCGCACCATTTTGCGAGAACTACTAAGCTGGAATACGGATGTCGAACCAAGTCGTAACTTTCCGCTAATTCGTGGACAGCAAGGTAAGGATAATCTTAGGCTACCATGTATTTTGGCCGCTGTGGCTAACTGCTGTAGTTGAATCTCTCACAAGTATGACACTTCGGCAATTCAATTGGGGTAGCTTGAATCTCTCGCCATTTTTCAATCTTATGCTATCAGAAGGTATCCCAACAGCAGCCCAGTGTGCAGAATTGCTTTTTATGGTAGGCGGGCACTTGGGAAATAAGCCAAACCGCAGGAGATCCAATGATGAGGAGGCTAAGCAGGGCAATTGTGATGACTTGGCTTCCGCAATCCAGGCAAAGACCATCATGGATGGTGTTGAACGTGGTATGAATTATCACCCTATTAATGCATATTGTATAATCTAATAGTGACAGCAGGCCCATCAAAAGGAAAAGAGGCATTGAAAGGTTCAAAGAAATCGTCTATTGTCTTCCATGGCGACAGTGTGTGGCCTGAGGAGGCTCGGGCGCGCGGTGGACTCTTTCCAAAACAACTCAAGCCCCTGGGTCCTAACGAGAAGCATTTAGACAAAAGCGGGAAGGAGGTCAGCTTGGACTGGATGAGCTCTATTGTTCCAGCCTACTTGACATTTGGCTCCGCAGCGGTAAAAGCAGCAGACCTTGCTTACCACAACAATATAAGCTTAAATGGCGTAGTGTACGCTGTCCATGCTACACCGAATGTTCTTGCCTATGGGAATAATGCAGTTGCTGTCGGGGGCTTTCGATGGTCACAGGTCCTAGGCTGGATGCAAGTACCAAAAAAATATACTTATCCCAAGGACAGTGCTTTGGAGCGGGCAAATCTGCGACAACATTTTGCCAAGGCATTCCAAAGTGACACGAACCTATTCACACCTAACCCTGACTATGATCATGGGTTTGATCAGTATAATGCCACAACACAGGTGTCGGAACATTTCAGCTCAACCAGCGAGTTTTTACAATTCTTGAATAAGAACAAGGGGGGAAAGGCAGTGAGCTGGAAGGGATCTCCCCTGTTCAAGGCTAGAAACCGTAAAGTCCCTGGTAAAAGTAACAAGGGTAAGGAGAGCGTCTCAACTCCTCACGATCCAACAACGTGGGAGAGACTCGAACGTTTTACAAAGGACCATGCTGTGGCTCTCGCCCTTTTACCTGCGGCTGCGGCGCTTAACTTTATTCCTGGCTTGGGTGAAGCGGCGGATGCCGCTGAACTTACTGCCCTCTGCGCTGACTCTGTCGAAAGCATTGAACTAGCCGATGCTGGTAGCTCTGCAATTGGCGAGACAGCCAATGGACTAGCACAGCTACTCAAAGGCGCAGAGAAGCTCAAATTTGATTAATAAAAGACTTGCGGCAAAGTGAGGGATAAGCATCCGGGTATAGCAAGAACTATAGTGGTGTTTATCCGCGCAGGGGATGACTGTTGGATTACGTAGTAGCTGCAGCATGGCTGCAGTAGTGCTTACGGTGGTAAATAGTGGTGGAAGACGCTGGAATCGAGGAATCAGAAGGCCTCACGGGCAAGAAGAAAAGGTATAAATTGAAGCATTCTGCCGGGTCTGTCGGAGGAGGATTTCATCACTTCTTCCAAAAGTTATTACAGTCCTCTATTAAATTGAATCCTTCTGTTTCTGCCGAATTTCACTATTGCAAATTGCTGTTAAATGCTCACGAAGGCACACAATGCAATGTGGTGGTTGGCGTGTAAGCCGGCTGACTGACCTGGTTTTTGGCCGATTGCGCGCCAGGTGTTATGTTTCGCGCACTGCTTTCTATTTATTACATGTGCTGGGCTCTTGTGCATCATTTACACTAGGTTTTATTTTGTCTCATGCGCGGCTTATTGCCCTGACCATTGTGATAAGTAACTGTTTCGCTTGTAGCCCCTGATCGCTAGACCGAGACCACTCACTGGTTACTGGCAGCTTACACATGACTGTTCACATTTGGCGGACTGCCTTTTCTTGCATAATATGCGCCGCGTTTTCTGCATCTTTTGCAGCAGGTATTATTCCGTTTTGAACGCTGGTTATTGTCCTGACGATTGTGCTGTGCTGCATGCTGCTTGCAAGCCCCTGATCGCCGGGCCCCCACCGAGACCAGGCACTGGCGGCGCCGGGAAGACGAACGCAGACAGAGGGGAAGAGTACGGATGCAGAGACGGGTGTTTTTGACGTGGGTAAATTGCTGTGTATACGGCAATTGCTGCATGTTGCAATTGCTGTATACGTGGTGCTGGTGCTGGTGCTTCTAATTCTATAGTTCAGAACTGTGCTGACACAGTTCGACTAACGAGATTCAAACTACACTTCCCTCTGGAGGTCCTGCCGGGGGCCGTCTGCGGCGAGCTGCGCCTGGCGGCGGTTCTAAGCCATGCAGATTGAATCTCATTGGCAGAATTCTGACCAGTGGAATTACGTGCAGCGAGGAGCTGCAGCAGCAGTGCAGGTAATATAACGTTTATTACTTGGCACTGCAGGCACTGTGAGCCGTTAAATTGGCATCGTGGGTAGTAGAATTTCAAGCAGTAGATGTATAAGCAGCGAGAAGCAAGCACCAGCACCAGCAGTGCAGGTAGCATAGCGTTTATTACTCGGCACTGCAGGCATTGTAGCAAGTCGAATTTTGAGCAGCGCAGGAGCACCAGCACCCGGTCAAGAACCGCCGCCAGGCGCAGCTCGCCGCAGGCGGCCCTGGACAGGGCACCGGGAGGGAAGTGGTGCAGTGCAGTGCTAGTGCTGGTGCTGGTGGTTGAGTTGTGGTGGCTAGCGTGTAAGCCTGCGGGACTGACCTGGATTTTTCTGGCTTTACGGCATGACTCTGTATATCTAGCGCGCTTTTTTCTCTTGCATCCTATACGCTAGGCTCTCCTACATCTTTTGCGCCAGGTTTGGCCTTGTCTCGCTGCTGTTGTGTTGTGTTCCTGACCAAGCAGGTTTTTCGAAGACTACGCAAAGGGTGTGACGATTTAGGCCCTACTTTCCATTGCATCTTATGCGCTGAGTTCTTCTGCACCCTGTACGCTGGTTTCACTGCATCATGTGCGCTGGTTGTTGTGCTGAGTTGTTGTGTTACACTTGTGTTACCAGCCCCGTATCGCTTGTCCTGACCAAGCCCTGCTTTTTTTGCACCTTGGGCGCTGACCCAGATCTTACATCTGCCTGATGGGAATGACTATTCTTGCGTCGGCAGCAACACCATCAGCAGCAGCAGCAGCAGCAGCATCTGACTTTCCCCCCTCCCGACCGTTACTATCGTGACCGGAATCCTGACCTGTGGCCGCCATCTTCGTATCTTCATCGTCGTCAGATTGACCTGCGAGACCTGATGCTTCTTGCAGAGCCTGTACGTTCCGATATTTGAGCCTTTTCAACAGGCTCGTCAGATTGACCTACAATGTCTGATGCCTCTTGCAGTGCCGATACGTCTTGCGAGACTTGAACTTTTTCATCGTCCTCGTCAGATTGACCGACGATCTGATGCTTCTTGCAGCGCCCGAACCTTTCAACGAGCTCGTCGACTGTCTGAATTAGATCGCGACCGACTATCCCATCACCAAAGAAACCGTCTTGGTCAGATTGCGTCACAATATCTGATGGATCCGATGCTTCTTGCAGTCTATACGTTGTTCAACATTAGAACTGTTTCAACGAGCTCGTCAACTGACTTGCGATATCTGATGCTTCTGGCAGCCTGTACGTCCTGCGAGGTTTAAACCATTCAACAGGCTCGTCATACTGACTTGCCGTATCTAATGCTTCTTACAGCATCCGTACGTCTTCCGAAATTCGAGCCTTTCAACAAACCCGTTAGATCGACTTGCGATATGTATGCTTGCACGTCTCCCGAGATTTGAGCCTTTCAACAAACTCGTTGGATCGACCTACGATCTGATGCTTATGCTTCTCACAGCGCCCGAACCTTTCAACAAGCTCGTCAGATTGACCTGCGATGTCTGAGGCTTCTTGAAGCATCCGTTCGTCTTCCCAGAATTGAACCTTTCAACGAGCTCGTCAGATCGACTTGCGATATGTAATGCTTGTACGTCTCCTGAGATTTGAGCCTTTTCAACGAGCTCGTCAGATTAACCTACCATGTCTGATGCTTCGATAGTGCCCGTCTGTCTTCCGAGAATTGAACCTTTGAACGAGCTCGTCAGATTGACCTGCGATATCAATTGTCTGTACGTTTTCCGAGATTTGAGCCTGTCAACGAGCTCGTCGACTGACTTTCGATATCTGATGCTTTGTGCCTGTCAGTTCCAACTCCCTCCTCATCCTTATCTCCCTCCTCGCTAGCCTCGTTGTTGTCGCTCCTGCCGACCTCCTCCCCATCCTCGTCTACGTTAATAGTGGCGGACTCCGTCTCGCTCAAGTTGCCGTGAGTGCTTATGGTTCGGTCCATCTACATGTAGTGATTAAACCGGTTCTTCTAGTACTAATATCCAGCAGGATCTACATAATCCGATAACTACCATCATCGTCATTCAAGCGACCAGAATAAACGAGAACTACATCTTTTTCTGGAGGACTAGGGACGGCTACGGGTGCTAAGCCAGTGGTACATCTTGACCTTTGCGCGTGATGGGAAGACGTTCGCGAGCACCGAGATATACAAGAAGGCCGAAACCTTTGGCGACGTCGAGGTCATGTCCAGGATTGTCAGCGGGTTCGGGCTGCACCCGGCGGAGCATAAGAATATGGGCAGGATGGCGAGGAACTTTGTTCAACCCGACGACCTGGGACCGCGAGTTTATGCGCATCTGCAAGTTCACGCAGAGTCTAATGCTTATGAACCTCTTGATGAGCACCGGCCAGAAGATCTTGGTGGAGAGCAGTCCAATCGACAGGATCTGGAGCATCGGGTACACGAGCCAGAACGTCTTGGCGAATATGAAGATCTGGGGGGCAGAACAAGCTGGGCAAGGCCCTCATGAGCGCCTCTGAGCTCGGGGACATGAGGAGAAACGCCAACACCAACACATTCGAGATCATCACCAAAATGAGGCAATCCCATCATCAGTATCATGGTATCCAACGGGGGCTGGTACAACAATGAGTTCGAGGACAAGTGCTATTGCCTCTATACCTTCGGTAAGTGCGGCAAAATCAAGTGGCCGGAGGGGCGCAACCCCTACGTGGCAAAGGTGTCCAGGAACAAGGAGGCGACCAGAGAGACCTACAAGGTCATCAACATGCTCAGCCCGGACTTGGTGAGCGTGCACAACGGGTTCAACTAGAACTTGTGGTGCGTGCTTGGCGGCCTCAAGCGCGCCCTTGACCTCATGGTCAGGCCTGCGTTCTCGGAGAGGAGATTGGGCTGCTTCGGCGTAGGGATCTTCTGGAGGCTTGACAACGGTACCAGACTCGATGCGCATAGGGTACGGCTGCGATGGAGCCAACTAGCAACAGGTCCTCGTTGACCCTAGCAAACAAGTCCGAGAGGTTCAACCTAACCCCCGAAGATGCAGGACAGCGGCAGCATGGCGGTTAGACCCAACGACAGGATCGACGTCACGAATATCACCGAGTATAACGCCAGAGACTCGGACCTCCACGGCTGATTTGCGAGCAGTCGTGCATACTCGTCCGGGTGTCCGGGAGCACTATGTGGGACGCGATGGCTAACAACACAGCCGTGATGAAGTTCTGCCTGCAGCAATCTGAGGCCCTGAAATGAGACGTGTTGCTTGACTTGAGCAAGAACACTAGGGTGACCGACGATATCAAGTACGAGGGTGGCTTCGTCGTGGTCCTAACTCCTGGAGGCTACAAGGGCGTGGCCATGTTGGACGGTAACTCTTTGTACGGCTCCATCATGAAGCACTTGCAGATCTCTGTGGACAGGTGCATCTCGGCATCCAGTATTGTGTCCCAGTGAAAGAGACACGCCCGTACTACTCACTACCTGACAATGTGGACCTACAACGAGTATGTAATCGTGATAACGACTAAACGCACCTACATATCCGTGTTGCAGGGCGAGGAGACTTTGTTGGGTTAGATGATGGGCGCGTTGATACAGTCGAGGGTGCACGGCGAGGGAGGAGGCGAAGAAGTACCCTAAGAACAGCATCGAGTAGCGCAGGTGGACGGTCTTGGGCCAGTGCTGTGGGTCAGTGTCTACGCTGGCATGAAGCTGAAGATGTTGATAGAGAAGAGCCTAGTCGGAACCCTGTTCGAGAATGTGAACGTGGATCTGAAGGGGCAACTACAAGTACGTACATGTTGATCACGACCAGGAACGAATACTCGACCGTGGACTAGAGGTATGGCGGCGACGGTGAAGAGAGACACGCTCCCGAAGGCAAAGTATGTCACAAACAACGTTATCAACACCTCGAAGACAAAGGAGGATAATAAGAAGAGAAACGTGTCCGAATTTTTGGGCAAGACCATAGACGCCATCAGTAACAACAAGCTGCCGCCGACCATCCAGATGTTCGAGACAAAGATTAACTGCCATCCCCACTATAAATACAAGTCCGAGGAAGGCGTCTACGTCAGCATCCTGGTAGGCTCCAAGAAGTGGGCTTTGGAGAGGGTTGAGGAGGGTCGCGATGGCGACTATCTTGGGAGGTTGCAGGGTCGGGTCATGTCGACTTGCTTATGTTCTTGTACCAGATGATTATGAGGCAGAGAAGATGTGGTGGATCCAGCGCGTCCCAGTCGTAGTCGTGTTCGTGCGGGCAATCAAAATCGTGTGCATTATCGTCATCTAGTTGGTGGTACCCGCCATGCTGGTCACGGGTCGTCGTTCGTGGATGCGCATGGGTCACATTGAGAGGAGGTTGTTGACAACCTGGACAAAGGCAATGAATAATTTGGTGTTGCTGTCAACACTACACTAAAGACGAGAAAGAAGAAGTGGATCTGCTTGGGTATCTGCGGTAAGCATTATTTCCTGTTGATGGGTTTTGGCCGCTAGGAAACCTTACTGATGGCATTTGGACAGTGGCTACTATCCTTATAATCGTCATTGTCGTTCTCCATCTACATTTCCGTCGTCGGAGCCAACCATAACAACAATAACAACTACAGAAGGTTAGAGGATTGTTGGATCTGGCAATTTCTCGACCGATTTTTGGATACAACGAGGTACGACTGGTCGAGCTCGGGTGGTGACGCCGTTCTGCGCGTAGCTGCTGGTCCCATCTTCAAGCACTGCGGGAAGCACGATAAACAACCTCGAGAGAACAACTCGACCTGCAACACGATGAACTACGGGCATACGACGAGCGATGTCAGGGTCCGCATGGATGGCAACTACTGCAATAGGGGTTGCGAGGCCATATGCGTTGGGTAGAAGTGCTGCACATGGCGGTTTCAAGTCCGTCACCGGCTACTACCTACCACCCCAACGTAGGGATTGATGTTTGTACACGACGACGCAATACGGCAGCAGGCCCGAACGAGTTCTGCGTCAAGTGCATGACCGAGAACGAGCACATAGGCCACCCTGGATCACGAACAAGTTCGGGAGCACACGCCAACGTGTCCACAGGCGTTCCCGATAGTGTATCTATCTGATGTAGACGGAGGTCATGTCTGTGGTGTCTATGTTGATGTTGAGGTACGTCGTCGGGTGTATTGTGCCTCTTCACCTAGGGTCCCGGTTTTGCTCGTCATCACCAAAGCCATCATCAACATGCTCTCCTTGACCTCAACGGCATGAACGTGAGCTTGATGTTCTTCTGGGTGATCCCCACGCACTCGAACTCGATGTTGCCGCCGGACTAAAGTTTAGCGCTGGGTGCTAAATTGCGTGCGAGCCCCTATTGTTGGCTGGACCACGACGGCGTACACACGCAGTTATGCAGCCAACGCCCGCTCACTGTCATTAGAGTATATACACTCTCTCTTTTACTTTGTTTAATACCAAGTACAATAGCTGCTTGACAAGACCTTTTTCATATAAAAAAATAATGCCAGTGTTGGAATCCCTCGTCAATCGTACGAGCAATTGCGCCCAAGGTCATGTGGCTGCCCTGGCGCGCCTCTTTTGTACGGCGCGCTCGCAGGCATTCCTCTTCCTCTTGTTCTTCTTTTTTAGATAGAAATAATTGAATTGAATACTTTGTTTTACCTATTGCTTCGTGCAAGAACCTTTTGACGTCAAATCAGAAGTCCTGTGCTTCCTAGACTTTCAACGAGCTCCTTGCAGCCTGTACGTCTTCCGGGACTTAAGCCTTTTCATTGTCTTCGTCAGATTAACCTGTGATATCTGATGCTGTTATGTTATTAAGGCCAGAGCAATCGCACGGTGGAAACTTGGTAGGATTAAATAGAATAAGTTAAGTTAATTATGTCTAATACCTTCAAAATTAAGAAGGACTTTCTTCATTTATGACCTACTTCAACTAATCCGTTAGACTCCTCGATGCCCTGCACAGCTAAAAACTCCTGTAGTTATCCTTTATCTTGTTTAGCCGCTCAGCAATGCCCTCACTAATCTAGCTATTTACGGCACTGATCTTCCTGATAGGGAGCTATTCTCCTTTCGGCATAGTAAGCTGCTGGCCAAGATAACGCGGCAGGCAGCTATTGAATTCGGTCGGCCTCGTAAGGAAGCTGCTGGCTAGCTGCATGCTCGCGGTAGCTATTGAATGAACGGTCGGCTCGAAGCAAGCAGCTGGCTAAGGTATCGTGGCAGCTATCGAATTATCTTAACACAAAAATCCTGTCACAGAAGTCAGGGATAGTACCGTGCGACGTCCCAAATAGCCCCAAAACACCACTTTCAACGACTGTGAAATCATGCCTCTGACGATGACGAATTCAATAACGGAGTCCTCCGACCACACGATAGTTCCGGTTTTCCGCTCATGACCCGAGCTGAAAACCGCTCTCCTGAGAACTATCCATCCCGCGGCATTTTGTGCCCTGCCCACCGCAGAGTTTCCATTTACGCGCTGGTGCTGCCTGCATCGTGTGCGCTGCGGTTATGCGAGTCTTTTGCGCCAGTTTTGGGCCTACTGGTCGAGTTATCGCCGTTGGAGTGTGAGCCGCGCGGGATCCTCATTTTGGCTAATTGCGCGCCAGGTGTTTTGTTTCACGCCTTGCTTTTTATTTCACCTCGTGCACTGGGCTCTTGTGTATCCTTTGCACCAGATTTAGGTTTGTCTTGGGGTGTTACTGTTATGCTGTATTGTGTGTTGTGTTATTGCGCTTGTAAGCTGGTCGCTGGATTCCTGACCAAGCGCTGAGTTTTTTTTGTATAGTGCGCGCTGGGTGTGACATTGTGGGCTTTTTATTACACCTGTGCGCTGGCTATTGTGCTGTGTTGTAGTGCTACTCTTGTGTTACTTACCAGCCTCCCCGTATCGCTGGTCCCGACCAAGCCCTGCTTTTTTTGCACCTTGGGCGCTGACCCAAATCTAGCATCTGCCTGATGGGAATGGCTATTCTTGCATGGACAGCAACATCCTCATCAGCAGGAGTATCATCATTGGCATCTGACTCTTCCCTCTCCCGAGTGCTGACTTTTCCCCTCTGCCGACCGCTCCATCATCATTAGCAGCATCATCGCCATTGTCGTCGGCCACAGCAGCAGCGACATTATCATCATTATCATCAGCAGCAGGAGCGGCATCATCATCATCAGCAGCAGCAGCGGCATCATCATCATCAGCAGCAGCAGCTGACTCTTCCCTCTCCCGAGTGCTGACCTTTCCTCTCTACCGACCGCTCCTATTGTAACCGTCGTCCTGACTGGAATCCTGATCTGTAGCCACCATCATCTTCTTCAGATTGACTTTCGAGATCTGATGCTTCCTGCAGCGCCTGTACGTCTTGCGAGATTTGTACCATTCAACAAACAGGCTCGTCAGACTGACTTGTCGTGTCTAATGCTTCTTGCAGTGACTATACTTGAACCTTTTCATCGTCTTCGTCAAATTGCCTTGCGATATCTGATGGATCTGATGCTTCTTGAATGCCTGTACATCATCCGACATTTGAACCTTTCAATGAGCTCGTCAGATTGACCTGCGATCTGATGCTTCTTACAGCGCCCGAACCTTTCAACGAACTCGTCAACTGACTGAATTGCAACGCGGCCGACAATCCCATCATCAAAGAAATCGTCTTGGTCAGATTGCGTCACGATATCTGACGGACCCGATGCTTCTTGCAGCGCCTATACTATTCCACGATGCCATACCTGATGCTTCTTGCAACCTGTACGTTGTCTGACATTTGAACGTTTCAACGAGCTAGTCAGATTGACTTGCTACATCTGATAGATCCGATGCTTCTTGCAGCACCTGTGCCAGTTAACGAGCTCGTCAACTGACTGCATTACATCGCGGCCGATATTCCTATCATCATCTTGGTCAGATTGCCTTGCGATATCTGATGGACCCGATGCTTCTTGAACGCCTGTACCATTCTACGAGCTCGTCAACTGACTTGCTATATCTGATGCTCCTTGCAATGTACGTCTTCCGAGAATTGGACCTTTGAACAAGCTCATCAGATTAACACGTGATATTAGATGCATGTACGTCTTCTGAATGGCGATGGGGAGCTTCTTGCCGACAAACCAGTATTTGCGACCGAATTCCAGAGTATGCGTACAAGCGCAGACCTTGGCGTGACCATGATCCAGATACACTATGTTTGGGTCGGATACGCTGAGGGCGATGTTTCCCTGCAACGTGCTGGAAGTCTCCGTTAAGGTCGAATCAGCCTCTGTGGCCCAGAAGCTGCTGCACGAGATAGTTGGAACGTACTTTCCTAAGAAAACGCTGGTACACCTCTCGACTGATCCAATTGGAAATCTTCACTATCTTCCCTCCTGCGTGGCCTTAATACATTCATCAAATGGGAATAGACTCACATGCTTGCGGCTGCAACACGCAGGACTACTGCATTCCTCAAGGATCTTGTGACCGCCGACCATATCACCAAGGACTCAAAAACTATCCACATCTCCTTAACGGGATTGTTGGCCCGTTGGCCCGTTTGCAACTCAGCGCAAAGAACAATGACAAGCTCCTCTCTCCCGGAAGTTTTAGCATCTTGCCTCTATTGTTGGCCATGATGCAGGCATACTAGCTTCCGAAATATTAAGGCGCACAAGAAGGGCAAGCCCCTACTCCCGACGACGACGGGAATGTTCTTGCCTTATTATTAGACGGAAGCCATCTCTGCTAGAAAAGACAACTACGCCACGCGCACAAGTAAGTCCCTTGCTGTTTAACATTATCCTGCCCCGCGTCATGAGACAAGGTGAATGGATCCAGCTCTGCCATCAGCAGGGCTACGGCGCGAACCTTAACCCACTCTCCCACCCCTTCTCACCTCTCACCATCGCATCCCCCCAAGAAAAAAAAGGAAACGCTTTAAACAAACATGTCCACCGTCCAATCAACTCGCACCAAATTATTCATCCAAATGTCCGGTGCGCCCGGCTCCGGGAAAAGCACGCTGGCTAGGCTCCTTCGGCCTCCCATCGACGGCGTGGTCATTGACCACGACGTGCTCCGGTCCAGCCTGCTCGAACAAGGCGCTATGCCGTTCGACGACGCGGCCAAGCTGGCCTACGGAGCCCAGTGGAAGCTGGCCGAGGATCTCATGAAGCAGGGCCTTAGCGTCATCGTCGACAGCACCTGCAACTACCCGGAGGTGCTCGCGCAGGGCTCAGCCCTGGCGGCGCAGCACGGCTACGCGTACTGGTACGTCGAGTGCAGCGTCCGCGACGTCGGCCTGCTCGATCATCGCCTGCGCTCCCGCCCAAACCCAATGCCCAGCCAGCGCAGCGCCATCGACCGCCCGCCCGCCGCCGCCGCCGCCGCCCGTGCGGGAGAAGACCCGCATGCCCTCTTCGCCAAGTGGACCAAGAGCCCGTGCCGTCCGGCCGAGAATGCGATCGTCGTCGACGCCACGGGCGAGAAGGAGATGCTCCGAGATTGCATCCTGGAGCAGATTATTGTCTAGCGAAAGTAGGTGTGTGTGTCAACAAAGGAGACGGTGGATAGGGCCTGGGCCGGCTTTGGAGCCGGAGAGGTATGGGGAAAGGAAGAGGCGGAGAGAGAGCAAGAGATAAAGGAGGACTTGAGTTAAACGGTGGCGAAGGGCTGCAACGGAAGTAGATTGATTTGCTATTGTCTATACCGCCATACTCCTTTTCTAATTGAAGCCTGTTTATCATTCTCATAACGCTTCGAACTCGCATGAATACCCCAAAAAAGTGAACAGTAATCCGGCATGCCCTCGCCAAGGTTCGTGATCGAGGTCTTTGGTCACGCAGTCTGATACGCCTCGAACTCTGATTTACATAACACGCAAGGCTGCACAACGATTCGTCCGCAGCGCTGAGATAGGAAGGCGAAATAGAGTGCAAATCCGTAGGAAGCAAGAAGCGGTCGGACCGTCCTCGCAGACGCGGCAGAGGCAGCCCAGGAGTTTCGAACCGTCGGCGACACCTGCGGGCAAGGTCACGTCGCCACCCTAGCGCGCCCCTTTCATACGGCGCACTCGGGGGCATTCCTCTTCCTCTTGTTCTTCTTCTCAGATAGTCACGAATGAATTGAATTATATTGCACATTGTTTGTGTCACCTTTCGGTATCGATACCCTCGTCACCCGAAGCCATGTGCTTCCTACAAGAGCACTAACACCGCTCATTGAATATCCCCCC